>CM056511.1:37825357-37965357 GCA_029783415.1 Anisodus acutangulus | reverse complement strand
ACTAAAAAATGAAATGCACCTTTGAGAAGCAAGCTCCCTTAGCACAATATCGATGATTTTAAGTGCTTCTGGAGGATTGTCGACCTGTTTCCCCGATAGAAGTTCGCGTAACAGAAGCATGTTCGCTAGTGAGATGAACTTGATCGTGACAGTAAATTTACGCTCCCTGGAACGATTATCAAGAACATCAATTCTCATTTAAAAAAATCAAAATAACAAGTACTGATGTTAACTATGTTGCTCAAACTCTTCAAAACTGCCATCGGGCACGTGTTGAGTCCTCCAAAAGTAATGCATTTTGACTGATTTGACACGGGTACGGAGGCATTTTTGGAGAGTCTGAGCAATATAGCCTATATTAATCAACATAAAGTGAGCAAAAGGAAAAAAATAGAGAAATAGGTACTTTGTGATTCCTATCCACTCGTCCTCATCACCAAGAGCTATGGTGAACTCTTTCGAGTTAAAAGGAAGCAACCCTGCTGTATAAAGCGTTCTTCTTCCATCATAAACCGGAATTCTTTTACCCAAGTCGGCGTCTTTATGAAGTTTTACCAACTCCGCCATTATTGCCTTGTTCAATCTTGTACACTTAACTTCTGGACTAATTCTTACCTGCATTCAAAATCATTAAAGGAGCTGCATTTTAGGCCATGTTCAAAACATTATCAGCAAAATAGGCGCCAAGAAGTTATATCGTCTTACGCTATATTGGCATAAGTTCCGTTCAGATAACTCAGTGATGAAATGGTTGGCTTTTACCAAACACTTGGTACCCAATTGGCCATACCCCGGCCTAAGAGGAAACACGAGACTTCTTTCGGATGATGAAGCAGAACAAGCAGTGGAAATCTCAGAATTATTATTGATATCCTGCACTTTTTCGACTAATATCCCTTTTCCTTTCCTCCTGCTCCTTCTCTTCCCGGCATTATTTCCCTTGACTTCTTCGATTCTACGCTCTCCACCAATTTGGGATGGCGCATTTTGATTCAACGACTCTTGTAACGGAGTTATTGAAACCATATGCTTTTGCTCGGGATCTTTCATTTGCCACTGAGGCATGCCTATGACCTTCACATGACAGATAGAAAGAAAACATCAGCTGGTTTTATAAAGTGTTTCGGATAATAACAATTCAGAAAACTCAAGAATCAGAAAGCGGATAGGGATGAATGAAAAATCTGCATAATAAGACAACGAATAGATAATTAAAGTACTGAGTAAAGTTACTGGCATGACATATTTCACGTGTAAGTCGAAGAATCTCAGGGGATAAAAAGATGCAAAAGGAATAGTAGTAAAAAAAATCTTACCAGTATTTTGTCTTCAACAGAGGTTTTTTAGCTGAAAAGGTTACAAAGACAAAGTAATAGAGAGCCATGCAACCATGCAGATACCAACGGCCAAAATAAAAACAAAGGATCCTTTAAAAAAGCCACCCCACAAAAAAGCAGAACACCTAATGAAGCTACGAAATTCACTCAGAAAAATAAATTATACTTGCTAAAAGTACACCAGATATATGTAGACACCAAAAAGAACAAGAATACACACAGGTATGAAATACTAACTACGGCCTAAAGAGGCGGATTCAAAATTTGAACTTTATAGGTTCGGGATGCCATTAAACCCGCAGACCATTTGAGTTTTTGGGTTCAAAATTAATCGTTTTGTCCATATTTAGTAGGTTTCTTAACGCATATATAGGGTTTGAGTCAAAGCTATTAGGTTAGCTATTAGGTTCAGTTGAACCATACCTTGTACATTTGCTATTGTCTATAGTACAATCTTTTGGTGAAGGAGTTCAGTTCAACCCCTTCAGCAAACTTGGCTCAGCACTTATAGACCTAAACTCTCTCTCTCTCACACACATATATAAATATAAACCGGCGCGAAGCTAGGTGGATGCTAGGGGTTAAATTAAATTCCTTTTATTAGAAAATTATAATGTATAAATAAAGTAAAAACAATTTAAAGGAAGATTCTAGGTTGGTGATGAAGATGACTAAAGAATTTCTTTAGGTCGCACGTTTGAGTTTCAGGTGTGGTATGCTTGCACTTTTTAAAAAGTCCACTTGTTCAAATTCCTGGTTCCGTCACTTTCTGTCAAATGCGAATTTAAAATTTTGAATTTATAAATTTTGAAATCTAGTTTAAAATTACTAAGAAGCCGTTTGGACGTGATTTGAAATTATTAGATGAAATCATGATGATTTGAAGTTGAGGTTTTGTTTGGACATAAAATTTGGATATTTTAAATTGTATTTTTTCTTATCGACATAAAAACACACAAGTTGTGAAAACCATCAAAATTTTCTCAATTCTTATACAATCTTATCAAATGAGCAAGTCATAGTTCATAATAAAATAAATACGCTACTAGAATGTCTTTCTAAAAAATACAACATCAACTGATCAAACTTTAGTTCAATAAAATGAAAAATTGAACATGAGTTGTTGTGTAAATACTAACCTTACCAGTTTCAAAAAAAAAGTTGTTGCGTAATTACTCTTTAATATAATCCCCACATGGTTGGTAAGAGTAAATTTGTTATATATTACCAACTTGTAAATCTTTTAATATTTGATATAAATGGTTAGTAAACATGATTGGTAAATATATCTATCAACTTATGGATATAAATTTATGGGTCAACTTTTACTTTTAGAAAATTTGAAATCATGATTTGGAATCTCAAATCATGCCTTTTTGGATGATTTGAATTTCATGCATGTCCAAACGTTGATTTCATCTCATGTCCAAACGGGTACTTAAGTTCTGCCAAATACGTAGCTAGATGTAGCTAGAACTGTAAATGAAGCACTAGAATTTCTTTCTGTGAAGTGACAGAATTAATGGATTGTCAACTTAATGCTAACAAACTTCTTCAATGAAGTGTCTTAATCAATGTGACAGAAGATACATACAGATACAGGGTCCCCTATATATTTATACACACATATTCCATCCATTGAGGTCCGTGACCATATTTAAAAGACTGCTGGATTTCCCCCTTCCAATTTTCAGCCTGATGCCTTTGCAAAAAGCAGCATATGAATACTCCCCCACCCCACATTCAACCTTTGTTTTTTTTGTTCTTAGTAATTAAGAGTGGTATTTGAGAAACTTACCAAATTTTGAAATAGAAACTTTTGAAGCTTGTTTAGCTATTTATGCTAGAATATAGAAGCACTATTTTAATAGAAATAGCGTTACTGGCCACTTTTCGATCATATCTTTGAAAAATAACCATTTACATGAAGTTTCAAATTCCACAAGAAAAACTCAAGGCATTATCTTGAAGTTTCACGAGTAGAATTTGAAACTATAGAACAATGACTATTTTTCAATTACAAAGACTAATAAGTGGCTAAATGTCAATTTCCCCCGTTTTGACGTGGCCATGCTACTAGTTACACTAACAGCATAATGTCTAATGTCTAGTATTTCCAACCTTGTTGTAGGCCAAAGCTTGGTAAAGTGGAAAGGACAGAAGAACGAGCCTATTATTCACCGAGTTTCATACAGTGATTCTCGAGGATTTCTCGAATATAAGAAAGGCTACTTACCTAGGAGAGGTATAAATGGAAAAAAGGTTAAAAGTTGTTGCATCCCCTTCAAGTATTTAGACATTTAAAGTGCACAACAACTTAATTTCTTTACATAAAAAGTGGTTGTCTAAATAATAAGATAAATAATCTGCTATAATAAATTTTAATGGATTAACAGCATAAATTTTCTTTACAATAGTTAGATCCTTAGGTATGTACTTTGAGTAGTAGCTCAAATGAATCACTAGTGTGTCATAATTTTGTTCTATAACGTAAGTAATTTATAGAGTGCAATCCAAAAGCTGGAGCCTGTGTCTTAGTTAAGATAATAGTACAAGAAAGCATTTAATGCTAAATGCTGCTGATAAGAAAAAATCCCTGGGATCGAAGGATTTTTTAACAGTTTGACAGAAATATTACAAATACTGAGACGCGGATCTACAATGTAACTCAGTCATAATTCAAAGTTTACGAGTTCTGAACTTACAATCAAAACTCAGAACTCGTTTTAGTTATTGGGTTTCCAATTCAATATTTATACGTAGTTAATAACTCTCCGGATCTAAACAAAAGCCACTGAGTTCACTCACACTCATAACTAACACCGTAGCTCAACCCCTGGTGACCTATAGATTCACAAGAACACAAGTAACTTTTGTTCAATTGTATATATAAAGTTAAATTGAGATTAATGTAAACATTCATAAACTTCGATTCCTAGCTTCGTCTCTACTAATGCTCAGCAGAAACCATACGACAAATTAGAACAATACATGAGAAAACTACGAGTGTCTACTGCTTTAAATTATTAAATTTCAAAATTGGATACAAACCAAGATAGAGATGTATCATAACTCATTAGCAGAATGGTTTCACCATTAACGGTCAAAGTGGTTGGCCCAGGCCCCAATGACTGACTAAGTGATTTATTCCCAATATTGTACTAGTAAAAACAGTATTCCCAAAATTTTGCTTGGCCCTTTATTTCTTCTTACATTATTTACTTATCCACTTATATGTTTTGAAAAATATTAGTAAATGAAAATTTCACATATTTAAAAGGTCATATAATTGCTGGTCTTTTTTTTTTTTACCGTTCAGACCTTTTTTTTAGATCAAATTAGAATGAAATAGATTCATTCAATAACTCTTACAATAATTGAAATTTGACCTCGTATGCATGTGAATTGAAGAAAGGAGAAGATCACAACTAAAAAACCTCCAATAGATTGATTCTATAACTCTCAAAATAATTGAAAATTTTGACCTCATAGTGAATTAAAGAATGAGGAGGTGTACATGTATTAACTTATACCGCCTCGATTATTTTATTAACTACATGTTACCTTTCACGGTACAAATATGGGAAAACTCTACCCCACTATAGCTAAGACATGAAAAATATCACCTAATATTATTTTATCTTTAATATTTATTAGCATTTAAATTCTGAATTTCGACAATTTCATACATTTTATTGAATTTTAAGTTGCATCCTTAAGAAGAGTTTTTTTCTAATAGGGCTTTGCTCAAAATTCGACAGCATACTTATGTAGAAATAGAGCATTTTTTTGGCCTTGTCTTGTCAAATTATTCATTATCATAGAGTTTCACCAATAAAGTTTCTAAGTTCACAAGTGAAAGTTTATTATAATAATATGATGTTTCATCTATAAAATTTAAAATTCTATAATATGAACTATTTTTCAATTATATGGTCCGAAAAGGGGCTATTTGTGAATTTTAACCCTCAATTACCCTTCCAAAATTTGTGAGATTTCTAGTTTGTGGCCCATGGAAAGTAAATTTCGGCAATTCGCATGAATGTCCTTATTTTGGGGTGGCCTTTAATGTTTTCCCCTCAAATTGAAAATCTTTAATTTTTGTTCTGAAATCCTTGAATTTCGGATTCGAGCCCCCGCTCAGGCAAAAACTAAAAAAAAAATCACAAGGCATAGTTTGAAGCTTGCAAGGCAAAGTTTGTCTGCAAACTATGCCTTATCCGGTAGAGTTCGTCTTAAGGTAGAAACTCTACCTTAAGACAGACAGAGTTTGTTTGTGCCTTTAGACATAAAGCAAACTATATCTTGTGAATCCAATGACTCGATATAGAATGAAAACAATGACCATCTCAGCTGGCATTACATCATTAAACTGGAGTGACGACTGTAGCACTTTGGCCGAAATCACATCTCCTGACTTTATATAAAATGAAAACCATGACCATCTCGGCTGTCATTATATCATTCAACTGGAGTGACGACTACATCACTTGCGTCGGAATTACATCACTTGACTCGATATCAAATGAAAACCATAAACATATCGACTGGCATTACATCATTCAACTGGAGTGACGACTGTAGCACTTTGGCCGGAATTACATCTCCTAACTCTATATAGAATGAAAACCATAAGCATGTTGGCTGATATTACATCATTCAACTAGAGTGATGACTATAGCACTTGGGCGAAGAGCAAAAATTAAATATTCCACATTTGAGGGGCAAAAATTAAAGACCATTGCCTTTTAAGGGAAATCTGCAAAAAAAAAAAGATTAAATTTGTTTTTGGTTTTATTAGTTCTTGGGAGTTTTCTTCCTACTTATATCCCTTTTGGGGATTGATGAAAATACATTTTTTTTCCTAATAACATATGATCTCCCACCACAAAAAAAAAATTAAAGAAAAATTGGGGGTTTAGTCTCCCAACCAAATAGTCCAAATTGTCTGCATAAGAGAAGACAACAGTGTGTTGTGGAGTGTGGGCAGCACTTGAAACAATGAATATTCTCATTGACCAATAAAGAGACTTTCTTTATTCTGAAAATGACGATGCACTGCAAAGCTAAAGTTTATTCTTTATCCCCTTTGCATACTTTACCTCACTACTACTATACTCTTCCCACCAAACCTCCATCCCACTATCCAAAACTCACTAAAAACAAATTACTCACACTCAATATTTAATAGTATACATTAATCTATACTTGTACCAAAAAAAGATAAATTATGGTGACAATTGTTTTGGTTTCCTATTCAGTATCCGGATCTAACCCTGCATACCATAGACCCTTATGGTTTGGTCCTTCTCTGGACTCCATGCATCACGGAAACTTCATACATCGGACTGTTCTTTTATTTAGTAGTCGGTAATTAATTAGAGTCCGACTAAATTTAAATTCAGGCCGGGACATATGGGAGGGAAAAGTACTCCTTAAGAAAGGTGATTCGGTACACGGAAGGACACGAATGCAAGATCTCTGATTAAGAATGAAAGAATAGTTTCGACTGCTCCACAATTGCCATTGGTCACTATGGTACCAACTAAGCATAGTTAACTTCTACTAACAGTTAATATAAAAATACATACTGCTCTTTCCGTCTCAAGTTACAAGATGGTATTTAATTAGGTATAGAGTTATGAAATCGTGGTCTAAAACAAGTTATATAAAGGCAGATATACCTTGGCCAAACTGATATCACGGGACACCATTTCGTAGAAACTTTTACTGGATAAGTATATATAGATAATAAAGCATATAAAAATAAATATTAAAAAGGGCATTGCTTATTATTATAGTGAAAAATAATTTATTCACATCTTCAAATGTTAACATCGGTTACAAAATAAAATTGTGACGCCTAAAGGCATAGATATTTTATAAAAAAAGGGTGTACCACAAGGGGCTATTATATATAGCAATAAATCATTTCAAGTAAAATAAGAAGTTTAAAAGTTAAATTATTTTTGAAATAAAGTAGTATGATATCTTTTTGAAACAAATTATTAAAAAAAAATATGACATATAAATTGAGATAAAATGAGTATATATTTACTAATTTGATGTAGATACTACATATGAATAGGTTTTTGACGTGGCAGAACTTGAGAGTTGTGACCACAACTATAATATGTCAATGTACGGGCATATTAAATTTCCTATAGTCAGTCATAAATATGTTAGCTTAAAATTTTGCGTACTATGAAATTAACAAGACTATGATGAATGGCAACAATTTATTACGACTTCCTCTCGAACTTCTTTGTTTGCAATGAACAGGAAAAACAAAATGTGGTTATATGTGTAAAGGGTTTTGAGACTTGCAAATTGCAATAAGGAAAGGTACTATTGGTCGATTTCTATCTCTGCTAGAGTTGACTTAATCGGCGAGACACATTCATTTTTAACCAATTTGTAAAAAGTTCAAGTCATGTGAAACTAATAAGTGAATCACTAAAAGAACCTTGATATGACAAAAAAAAAATCATTGATAACCTTGAAGCTATGAGATTTTATAATCCGAATATATTACTCCTTCAGCCGTCTCAATTTATGTGACATCATTTAATTTCGCACTAAATTTAAGAAAAAAAGAGAGATTTTTAAAATGTATGACCTAAAACAAGTCTTATATAAATGTTTGTTTGTAATTCATCTCATAAAGTTAAATTGTTTATAAATATAGAATGTGATATTCTTTTTGGGTCAAATAAAAAAGAAAATGATGTCACATAAAGCGAGACAGGAGGAATAAGAAATTAAGATTTCAATAATTGACTGTCTGACTCCAACTTAATTATTTGATATTGAGACATTATTATTGTTAAATTACGTGTTACGAAACATGTAGCCATAGGCTCACCATTCACAAGAAACAAGAACCAAATCCAAAAAACAAACGATGTGGGAGGATCGATCAACTCAGATACAAAAATTTCAAAAATGTTGCCAATAAGTGGAATTTTCTTCTTCTTCTTTTGTCTTCAGAAATCAGAACACAATAAAATGCAAATAAGGTGTAGCTAGCCAACTCCTAGGAAAAAGTCATTTATATTGTTCAATATTTTAAGAGGTCAGTGACTTTGGCATGGGCTATAACCCAAAAATGCACGCTTAAGGAGATATGGTCACTACCATAAAATGAAGACTCTCAAATGTTTTATTTCTTCTATTATAAGGGACCATAAAATCAAGACTCATACGCAAATGTCGCACTCATTACCTTTCTTTAACTAGCCCTCAGGTGTGATGTAGAAAATAGTAGTGGTGTGTGTGGAACTGTAGGGGTGGACTGTAGAGTCCACATTAGAGGTCTTGAATTTGAGTTTCGGAAATGAACGGAGAAATAGTTTTTTAGCTTTTTACAAAAAAAAAAATTAGTTTTATGACATTTTACAAGATATCTTCACTTTTTACATGTAAGAAATCTGAAAAAAAACATAAGAGATCGGAAAATAACACTTTCTTTTATTCAAAGTAATAGGGCAAGATATCTCATTTCTCTATATATTTGGTAAGGAGCCGTTTTCCCTTAAATAGTAGTAAGTCTTATGGCTCACAAAGCGTAAATTTAAATAAGTCGAGTTAATCGATTCTAGTGAGATAGATGAGATTTGTCCGTCCTTAATTGAGGATTTATGATTAGAACAAAATAAAAGAATATTTTTTTGATAAAGTTACGCGATAATAAATTTAAATGATCCGATCAATAAATTTTGATATCAAATTATTAAACAAAAAGTTGTGCTTGTGGGGGGTTTCTACCGTACACCCCACATGGGATCACACACCGAGTATATAGATTGTTTGTTCAAACTTCTAAAATCAGTTTATTTTTTAAAAGTATTTATTTTAAAAGTGTGTTTTGGTTAAGGCTGTCCAGTGGGACGGGTCGGCCCGACCCCGACCCGATCCCTCTAAAAAGATAAAATTTGACGGTGTTGGGACTCAAAATCGGGACGAAACCTAGGCTCATCCCGCCCGGGCTCGTTCCGCTTCTTCCGGCCCCACCCCGACTCGATCCCAATCTCGATCCCCCTCCCCCTTTGCAAAACTAATTGTTGCAACAACGGCCAAATTTATATTTTGACTGTTGTGCAACGGTTCCAATGGCCATTTTTGCCCCCTACCCCCTTAATATTTATTTTTAACCCTAAGTTGGTATATTTACACTTTAACCCAATTTTCCAACTATAAATACCTCATTTTCTCACAAATCTTCCTACAATCTCAGAAGCTGTAAATTGTGAATAGTGAACTTGTCAATTCTTTTGAGTTAAATTATTGACTCCAGTATTGCTATCATTTATATAAAGTAAATAATTATTCGTAGAGCTTACGATGACTCGAAAAACGTGAATAGCATGTAAGAATTGTTTACAGAACACCATGCAATAATCATATTATGAACAAATAAAGTAGCAACATGAGATGTATTATGAACGCCAATTTATGAAGCCTTATTGGTTTTAATGATACATTTGTCTTTGAGTGGTTAGATTTAAGGCAATCTATGAAGCTTTTATGAAAGTCGAATGCGTCATGAACTTAATTATTATATCACAGAAGCATTGACATAAAATGTAGGGAAGCCAATCCCCCAAATCAATTTCTAATTTTTCCTTTTCGTTAGTAAAGATCTCACGATATACAATAGATTTCAACATCGAAATTTCATGGTAATGTAGATATGAATGTCAATTTCAGTGTTGGAAATTCAATTTTAAAAAAATTCCTCGAATCCTGCCACCCGACCCGTCCCTCCAAATCCCGCGGGACGTGGGACGGGAGGGGACCTCTTCCCGTCCCGCCAATCCCAGCCCACCCCACCCCGGCCCACTGGCCACCCCCTAGTTTTGGTGAGAAGAAGTATGTGTTTAGTCAATTAATTTAAAAAGCACTTTTCAGCAGCAATTAGTGTTTGATCAAGCTTTTAAAAAGTGATTCTAAATGCATTTTCTCAAAAATGTTTTTTCAAAAAAAGTATTGTGAAGAAAAGCTACTTTTTTAAATTTCCTAAGAACAACTTTTGTTACTCCATGAAAACACTTATTTTCTCACACAAACTTGACCAAACACCTCTCTTTTAAAAATAAATATTTTATAAGCACACTTTTAGCCATTCAAAAACTTCATCATATAAGCACTTTTAGCCATTCAAAAACTTCATCATATAAGCACTTACTGTTGTGTTGTGGCACTACAGTCACTTTATTACTTGGTCAATAAAAACAAATGACATATTTTCTTATTTTATAATAATTTAATTTTAAATTTTATTTTTTACGTTTAACAAGATGATATATAACACAAATATCTTTGATTAATTTTAAATTATATAATTTAAAAATTTTACTTTATTTTTAAAATTTCGTGCCTAATTCGATTACTTAATATAAATTGGGACGGTGAAGCATTATTATTGCTATGATGATAAAAGAAAAAGGAAAAAAAAGGAGAGAGAGAGAGAGCAAAGAATATACTGTAAATTCTCTAGTTCTGCATCGGTTCATTCCCAAGATATGGAAGATATGGTTGAGAATTAAACGCCAAAAGAGACCAAAAAAGAAAGAGCAATGATGAGAATGTACAGAGACGACACTCTATTTTAGACTCTCATTTACACCTTTCATAAAAGTCTGCATATAGCCGACCCCTCTTTTCTGGGCCTCACCTCTATTGCCTTATAATGCAACCGATTAAGTGCACGTACACCAACAATGATGGGTGTTTAGTGACGGATATTACTTCATTCTTATTCTTATTCCAAAAGGTGGAATCTCCCACCCAGGAGCCCCCACACCCCGGTCCGACAGGTCTGTGAAGGAGGTAAATCATGGTGACTCAATTGATTTCAAAGGTTAGACCAGTACCACGCTGCGCACAAGGGGCCCTCCTTTATTTCAAGAAGAAACCCCCACACTGCCGCTGACGGGATTCGATCCTTGGTCTCTTATTCCAAATAAATTAATTGTATCTCCAGGACGTTTGGGTAATACCAGTGAAGTAGTCAGACGCAAGCCTGAAAATCTGAACTATCAAAAAAAAAAAAAAAAAAAGATGAACTAATTGTCTTTGGTTTCTTCTAATAACAAGCCTGTGCTTCCTCTATTCCTGCTTTTCGGGGTACCTCTTCATCTAGTATCGAGTTTGAGTTCACGGGAGTTCATTGGATACGGAGTCATTATTGTTAGATAGTGCTTTGCCCCTCAATGTAGTACTACTAGACATAAATTTAAATTAATAGGACTCCAATATAAATACCGATCAACGAATGAAAAAACCAAAAAGTAAATTAAGTGCACGTACATACTATCATGGTTTGACTGGAAATCTAAATCTAAACGTATGATTTAAAATAAATTATAGATATTTATATAATTATTAATTATCTTCTTTTTTTTAATAAATTAAAAAAAAGTGACGCATAAATTAAAGCCGAGAGTAAAAATATAAAAGAGAGAAAAACAGAAACAAAACCTTGTGATTTACGTTCTCTTTATAATTCTAGCCTGCTGCTTGAATCTGTGTCCTTCACTTCTTGTTTCTTCCGTAGCCTCTCTTGCATTAACTGAATATATTACCCTTCTGCAAAAAAAGACCAGCATTATTTTATTGTCATGTAGGTACACAGTACTATAATAATGAGACTACAAATTAAAACCTATAGTAATTTGACTAATTTCTACACTCTACATGGACAAATATCGAATGCAGTTTTGGTTCTAGTCACTGATGGAGTGTCAAAAGAAATTAAAATATCAGATCATCTATATGATAATTACAAATACTAATTATCATAATAAGTTAGATTGATAACCAAAAAAATAAAGCAAGTAATTATGTTAAGAGTACACTAAATGGGCGTTCGGCCTAACCAAATATTTTTCACTTTTGAAATTTTGAACGTGGAGTTGATGATGGAGTTGTGTCTGATTATAATTTTTGTAAAAAATATTTAGTCGGTGTTTGAACGTAATAAAAGTGAAAATATGGTTTTAGGTCTTATGGCCAAACGACAATTGCTGATTTTCAAATAAACTAAAAAAAATTCTGGAAAAAAATAAAAAATTCTCATGACCAAACGGTTCCAGTGGTCGTAAAATTATGAGTTCAAATTCTATATACTTGTAAAATATATCCATATAATCAGATCACTTATAGGACAATTACAAGTAAAAAATTTGACAAATATAATCAGTAACCGAGTAAAAATAATAAACCTATTAGTGCATGTAACTTAATTCAAAAATTATCTACGATTATATATGCTAAATCCAAAATAAAATGATGTTACCTAACAGATAAAGCGTCAATTATAAAGAAAAATCTATGAAATTTATGAGGGAAAATCTGTGGCGTGAATTGGGTATACAGTTGGTTTTGACTTTGAAGTAAAAGGAGTAGTTGGAGCAGTAAACTCAAATGTAAGAAGTAGAAAAGACAGGTAAAATAAAAAAATTAAAACACAAACAATTTTTTTATCTTTGAATACTTGAAAAAATTTACCCTAAGTGCTTCAACAATCAAGATTAGAGTTGCATAGAAACAAACAAGAGAAAATAATAGAGTTTGAAGACTAAATAAGTGAACCAAATACTCCAAGAATGATTTTTAAGAGAGATGAGCAAACACCTAGAAAAGCTAGCAAAAGAAGTTGAAAATAATCTTTTTATGAACAGAAAGAGCAAAACGAAACCTTTTTAACAATACTAACTTTGCAGGAAAATGTGAGTCTTGGAAGTGTTTGGTTGACGAGAAAAGCAAAAGGAGTGAAGGAAAGAGGGAGAGGAGAGTTGCAGAAACGAAGCACAAAAAAAAAACACATCAAAGGGAATAAATAGAGTTTTGTGAAGTAGTAAAATAATATTCTCCGTTCCAAAATATTTGTCTGATGAGCCCGTTAAGAGTATGTAATCCGTTCCCTGTCTTAAAAAGACTTTCGAATTTTATGATTTTAAAATAAAAATATATTAAAATATTATTTAATTTTATGGTCTTAAACATGTCAGGTAAAAAGTTTGAATTAAGGAGTTGCAAAAAAAAACAAATATTTTGAAATCGATGAAGATAAAAATAAGATAAACATTTTGAAACCAAGAAAATAATACTCACTTCCTTATATTTTATGTTAAAGTAATTTTGTTGGTATCCGATAAAATAGTTAAAATACGTGCAATTAGCTTGAACACTTTAGTTATAAGTCATTGATCCAACACTAAATAATTCATACCTAATAGAATTTTTTAATAATCCAACAAAAGAAATTATTAATGATGTTTTTTGTTGTTAGCGACATATATAAGTTGTCCGACACTATTTTTTGTTTTTTATAATATTTTGATTTTACAGGCGGAAACAGTAACAACGGCGGGGTGGACCTCGGAACAGTGGCAGTGGGTCGTAGGCCGCCTGGTCCCAGCCTTGGGCTCCTTGGCCGTGGAACTGGGCCAGTGGCCCTTGGCCCAACAACCAATATTTTCCAGCTTCTCCTTTTCCTGGACAGTGGGCCGCCCATCAGCCTTTTCAGTCCAATTTATCACACCCGACAAGTGGGTTCCGACACAATGCTAGACCTGGACAGCAAGGGGGCCTGCTTGGGCCTCGGCCCCCGCAGGCTTTCCATGCTACGGGCCCTAATCCGATCTCGATTCCGACATATATTGAGGTCGCGATGCATACGCTTGGATTGAATCCTCCAGACCCGAATTGGTACATGGACACCGGCGACACCTTTCACATGACGTCCGACCAAGGTACTCTTTCGTCTTATTCCAATTTGAGCAAAAATCGTGGCATTATGGTTGGTAATGACAAAACTATTCCAATTCATGGTTACGGTAATACAACTCTGTCTCCCCCCACATCCACATTGGTAGGTAGAGCGACTGTTTTCGGGAGACCCTCGGCTCAAGACAAAACATAATCACAAGTAAGGCAATCAAAACAAAGCAAGAGTAAAGCAAAAGTAAAGAGTAAAGAGTAAAGCAAGAGAAACGATCAGACTCAGATAAGGAATTAAAGCAGTATAAAGTGCATTCGAACAAAAGGGAGCAGTAGCTAACACAACTAAATAAGTTATACAAAATACACTAAAGAACACATATTAATAGAAATCAAACTACAGTGGATTATAAAGCAATAATGTGCATATAAGTATGATAGGTTAATCGGGCCTACAGTAATAACACTACAACTATCAATTTGTAAGCATAAGTAGGACTACGCTCGAGTACCTACTAATCTTCTACCCTAATCTGTGTCCTCCACAACGCCCCTATCTAAGGTCATGTCCTCAGTAAGTTGCACATGCGCCATATCCCGTCTAATCACCTATATCCAATACTTCTTCGGGCTGCCTCTACCGCTCCTGAACTCGTCCATAGCCAACCTCTCACATCTCCGCACTGGGGCATCTGTATCTCTCCTCTGCACATGCCCGAACCATCTCAACCTCATTTTTCGCATCATATCATCCACCGAGGCCACTCCCACTTTCTCCCGAATATCATCATTTCTAATCATATATCTCCTTGTATGCCCACACATCCATCTAAGCATCTTCATCTCCGCAACTTTCATATTTTGTATGTTCGAAGTCTTGACTGGCCAACACTCCGACCCATACAACATAGACAGTCTAACCACCACCCTATAGAACTTGTTTTTAAGTTTTGGTTGCACCTTTTTGTCGCACAAGACTCCAAATGCGAGCCTCAATTTCATCCACCCTGCCCCAATACGATGTGTGACATCGTTATCAATCTCTCTATTCCCTTGGATAATAGACTCTAGGTACTTGAAGCTTCCTTTATTTGGAATGACCTGAGTACCAAGCCTTACATTCACGCCTGTCTCAGGGTAGCTCCCGTTATTGAACTTGCACTCCAAATATTTTGTCTTGGTCCTACTCAAATTGAACCCTTTAGACTCCAGAGTCTGTCTCCAAACCTCCAGCTTGGCGTTCACTCCGATGGGAGTCTCATCAATCAGAACTATGTCGTCTGCCCCTTGGATTTGTCGCGTCAGTCCGTTCATCACAAGGCAAATAGGAATGGGATAAGAGATGATCCCTGGTGCAGCCCCATCATCACTGGGAAGTGCTTCGAGTATTCTCCTACTATCTATACTCTAGTCTTGGCTCCATCATACATATCCTTGATCACCCTAGTGTACGCCATAGGTACGTCTCTAACCTCCAAACATTTCCATAGAACCTCTAGAGGGACTTTGTCGTATGCCTTCTCGAGGTCGATGAAAACAATATATAAGTCTTTCTTTCTCTCTCTATACTGCTCCACCAACCTCCTAATAAGATGAATGGCTTCGGTAGTCGAACGCCACGACATGAATCCAAACTGGTTCTCTGAAATATATACGTCTTTCCTCACCCTCGTCTCTACGACTCTTTCCCAAACTTTCATAAAGTGGCTCAGCAGCTTGATACCCCTATAGTTGTTACAACACGGGATATCACCTTTGTTTTTGTACAAGGGAATCATTGTACTCCAACTCCATTCTTCGGGCATTCTTGTCGTCTTAAAAATGATGTTAAACAACTCAGTCAACCACTCCAAACCAGCCATGTATGCGCTCTTCCAAAATTCAACTGAGATCTCATCAGGCCCGGTCGCTCGTCCCCTGCCCATCCTGCGAATAACACCTGTAACCTCATCAACCTTAATGCTTCTACAATAACCAAAATCCTCGTGCCTACCAGAATGCTCCAGATCTCCCAGCACAATGTCTCCATCTCCTTTTTCGTTTAAGAGTTTGTGGAAGTAAGACTGTCACCTCCGCCTAATATGCACTTCCTCCACCAGTACTTTGTCGTCCTCGTCCTTGATGCACCTCACTTGATCCAAGTCATGGGCCCTCATCTCCCTTGTCTTGGCTAGTCTGTACAACTTCTTATCCCCAAAATAATGTAAAATTGTATGAAGTTTTAAATTCGTTTTTCATTTATTTTCATCCCCTTTTTAGTACCGCATTAAACTCAAACTAATCTGAATTCACGATGTATAAAGTTCATTAAATAGGGTGTTCTCTATATCAGAACTGTTTTCACTCTTAGAGCTCAAAATCAAGACATTTGATCAGAGGCGGATTCAGAATTTAAACTTTATGGTTTCAAGCTTTTAAGATTCTTAGCTTGAACCCAATATACTTTCAAAGTTATGAGTTCATGTCTACTACACATTACAATTTTATAAATTTTGACACATAAATTTATACTCCGCATTGAAAGTTAGGGTTCAATTGAACCCCCAACTAAAATGCTACATACGCCCTGTATTTAATTAAAGATAGATGAATCATATTCATTCTATTGTAGAGAATTAATCTAATAAATATAGATTTAAATTATAACAATGTAATGTTTTTTCGTTCAATCGGTGAATTTTAACATGTGATGAAGGTTACCTATAAATGCTTATCATAATTATTACTCCCTCGGTTTAATTTATATGACACACTTTTCTTTTTAGTCAATCTAAAAAATGATATATATTTTTATTTGACAATAATTTAACTTTAAACTTTACCTTTTACGCTTAATGAGATGATGTATAACCGCATAAATATCTTTAGCTTGTTTTAGACCACAAAATTCAAAAGTCTTCTTTTATTTCTTAAACTTCGTGCCCAGTCAAACTACATCATATAAATTGAGAATGAGAGTGTATTTGTAATTACTTAATAAGTAATCTAGTTAGTCTTATAAATAGTATGTTAACGTTACTAAATAAAAATTTAGACTTGGCAATGGCTACACAGTCACAACAGACTTCCACTGTAAAAAGTAAGAAAGGGAAGTAGAAAATGATTTTACACCACACAGGCACGCACCATGGGACTTCGTTCTCACCCTCCACAACTATTCACATCCACTAACTGTCCCTTTTTTTTTAGTAGTAGCTTAAGATGTTATTGCATGAGTGCTACCAAGCTCTCTCTTATTGGCTTAGCCTTTCGAGTTGAAGGTACGTCGGAATCGGCCCTCCTGCTTCCCCTTCTTTTAGAAGAAAATGGGCTTCAAGAGCAGCTCCAGCTCGCAACCACAGGGCCCGCCCCGCGAGGCCAGAGTAGGCTCAACAGTCAGCCTCCATTCTAATTATGGCGTGGAATGGGCGCAACCTCGGGTTCGAGAAGGTGCGGTTCTGGTTCTCTCGCAAGAGAGAGATCAAGAGGGCCAGACGAGGAACCCCTTCCCACGTCGCACGCGGCAACGAGACCGCTCCTTAATCTCCGGCAGGATAGGAGTCGAAGATATCAAGTCAGAAGGAACCGAAGTCGTCGGACCACAGTCTTGACCTCCGATTGAGCTATGAACACGAGTAGATAGGCGGTTAGGGGGGAGAGGGTCGGCTGGGATTCAAGTAGTTAACATTTCCCTTCGGTAAGCATTCTTTGGGCGAAGAGGGGATTTGCGCATCCAACGATAAGATAAATGGCCTTTCTTGCCTTTTGTTATCTGCCAATTGTATTATGAACTTACCTAATTAAGGTTACGCATTTACGAAGGAAAAAAGAAGAAAATCGCCCTCGTCCAATCAAGATAATATTGATTGCTAGCCTGACATCAGCCTCTTCACCCACCAGGTGTGTAAAGAAATGAATCTTGGGTATAACTCAACCCAAAAGTTAGCTCACGAGTCAAGAGGGAAGGATTGTTCAAGATCATATAAGAAGACGATCCATTCCGTTTTCATTCGATGTGGGACTTTTCAACACCCTACCTTATGCCCAGGGCTGTACATTTGGAGCGTGAACAATTTAATATGGGGGCCAAACATCGGAAAAATAAATTGGGATGAGTACTTCTATGATACCATGTAAAAAGATGGATCAAATTGGTCTTAACTCAACTCAGAAGCTAGCTGATGATTGCTCAAGACCATATAAGGAGACCACCGTCTATTTTTCATCCAATGTGGGACTTTTCAAAAGTGGACGATCAGAGGATGATGAAGTAATTACGCCTTGCTCTCTCCTAACTTCTATTGGGAAAGACACAATCTTAATTACTAAATCAATTATTTTTTATTAAATTATTTGTATTCAAAATGTAACACCCCGCACTTTTAAGTTCGAATCCATACTATCTAATCGAGGTAAATCACAATTATTTGTATTCGAAATGTCTTTCATAGGATTGTCTAAGGATTAAACCAATGCCAAGGAGATATCGGGAAGTTTAGAGGTTAAACGGATTAAAGAAAGTACTTTTCGATGAAATTCGACACAACGACGTATTGCGGGTTGTTTTACCCTACAGATGGGGTTATGCCTCGCATTTTGGGCCGCATTTTTTCTTGGATAGAGGAGGAGTTTATACCACAAATATGTGGTGGGTTTTACGGCCGCATATGGTGATATGCATCGCAGATCCAGTCGCACATTGGAGAGGGTGGAACATCCGATATAAAGTCCTGAAGCAATGGAGCTCATTTTCATTTCGTTTTCACTCCACCAGGTCCCGAAAAATCTACAAAGCTTCTCCAAGAGTTCCTCTACCATCAATGCCAAGATCTATAGGATTCCAACGTGATTCTCTCTTCGGAAACTCATGGCGCTAGCGAAAACTCATCTTTTTCGCTTTGTTACGAGACTGAAGCTTTCCTTTCAGTGAATTAAGGTGCTAAAGGAGTTGCCTTGGGTACCTAAGGTAATAAATCTTCTCTCCTTCATATATTTGAGCTTGTGTGAATTTTGAATGTGTTGTTTTAGTGATAAACTTACAGGATGGCTATCAGAAGTCTTAGACCCGATTATTGAATTATTATAGAATGTTTTGGGGGTTGTTTTTGTCGTGTTGAGGTGATGGAGGTATTAATATAGTTGTATTATGTGTTGTGGTTGTTTATGAATTTCGGAGGAAAGAAGGATGTGGAGAAAAGTCATATCGTCGGTTATATAACGAATTTGTCATTTGTCGTGCCGTTGTTGTACCACCCTTAGCCTAATACTAGTGTTAGCATCGTTGTTGTAAGTTGACATTTAGAGAATGTGAAGTTTGACGTTATCAACATCAAAGGTATGTAATGACTATCCTCTTTAACTCTTTTCGGCATGAATTCACCATAACGACAACCCCTAAAATTAAGCTTAAAGAAGTGTCGTAGTGTTCATATTTCATTCATGATAATCTCTATATTCATATGATTATTGTTTGTGTTTCCCTGTTGATTCGTAAACCAAGTCATATTGAGAGTCTTGATTTATTCTAAAGGTAGACCTGTTGAAAGTAATGTCCATGACCTCATTCAGAAGATTAACAACCTTACATTTTTCTGAATAGAGTCGTAAGTTAATAAGGATTGAGCCTAAAGTGCTATTCTTATGTATATACGATATAAACACTAATGAGCTATATGTATTATCACATGGCGATATATGTATGATGTGAACACCACCGGTTGGGAGATGTTATTACTATCTAATCACCAATAAGCTACATCTATTATCATTGGGCAATATATGTATGATATGAAAACCACCGAGCTATAATCAGTTGGGCAATGTATTACATGTATATACGTGACATATTGTGGTTCTATAGATCTTATGTTACACACCCTATGTGGCACCCAGGTTATCAGATTGCTTCTTATGCCCTTTTTACTGTTGATGTCTTTCTTATGTCATTCATGCCTTACATACCAGTACATTCTTTTTGTACTGACATCCCTTTTGCCGAGGGCACTGCATTCATGATGCATGTCCAGGTAGAGATTTTGATAGTCCTCCCCAATAGACGGCTGTCGATTTCAACAATTGGTCGGTAAGCTTCACATCTTCCTGAGCTACCGAGTCAGAGGTTTTGATATATATTATATGCAGGCTTATGGTAAGCCGGAGCCTTGTCCGGATCATATGACTGGTGTTACACTCTTAGAGGCTTGTAGACTTATGTTATATGTGTTAGTATATTTTGTATGGCTTTGTCGGCCTTGATGTTGTCCTATTGATGCCAACAGTGGCCTTATCGACTTTGTATATATACATATGTTTTGGGTTGTCCACTTATTGAGGTTGTTATGTCTTTCCTGTCTTCAGATTATTATGTTGTGGCCTTGTCGACCTTAGAAACGTTGCTATGCTTTCTTACCTTCTTATTGTTGTATATCGAGGCCTTATCGGTCCAGATATTCTATACGTTCTGGTTATGTGGTTTCAGGTTGGTACACTCGGTCAAGTAAGATATCGGGTGCCGGTCGCGCCTCCCAAGTTTAGGGCGTTACATGAAACTTTATGATTTGATTTAATTTGAATTAGCATTGCATAAACTCATTTAAAGAGTAAATCACTCTTCACTAAAGAATCTTCCTTCTGTTACTAAATCAATTTATAAATTTCTCTTCTATTCATTATTTTAGGACTTCGTTTAACTTTTTTTTGTCACTGAATGATTGATATTTACTTTGAAGTTTGATTAATTCGAGTTCTAAAAGTTTTATATTGAAGGACTAAACCATTCCTATCAAAGACAACTTTATTCCAAAAGTTCCAAATTCAGATTATATGGATGGATACTTATAACCCTATCATAATAACAACATGTCACTAATCCTATTTTAGTATTTAATAATGATCAACATTATATTATCAAAAAATTCTATTATCTTTGAGCTATTTAGTGATAAATTAGTGATGAATTTCATGACTAATTCCTATTTTCTTGTACGGAAAATGGTATCAGTACATTAACATGTTAAGAAATGGATAAAGGAAAAGAAATAGTAGATAACTCAAATGAAACATATTACCAAATGAATGCATATGAAGGAGGAATAACACAAACTCTAAGCTTTAAGTCAGAAATATATCAAAAAATACAAGATGAAAAAGAAGAATTATCAACTAAGAAAATATTTAAAACCAATGGTTTGAAAGAAATAAAGAAGTAAGATATATAGCACAAAAATATGAGAACATAATAGACACAACCAGTATAAATGGTAGAGCAAAATAAATTTAATAACAGATGAAATAATAAAATGAGAATTAGCAAAATTATCTACTTAAAGAAGCTAAAAAATATAGAAATATATACTTTGGAGGAGATTTTACTATAAAAGCATATTTTCAGAAAAATATAGATACACCTATACAAATATACATATTAGATGATAGGATATTAGGAAAATCTACAAGATTCTTTAATATCTGTGATAAAAGAAAATTTAATATATCAAAAACTAAAATTCACAGTACAACCAGACTTTAGTATATCATTAAAAGATGAACATAAAACTTAGCTTTAACATTATATTATAAATTAGATGGAATAAATATGTCACCATGTAAAGTAATAAGCATAGAAACAAAAATGATATATGCCATAACAGAAAATCATCATGTAAGGAAACAACATGAAATGAATATCTTAGTACCAAAGATGTACCAAGAAATACTAGAACAAATAGAACATAAAGAAAATTCTAAAATAACTATACCAGAAAAGATATATATGGATTTTAGTACTAGAACCCTAACACCATGAAAAAGACTAATACCACAAATAGAAGGATCTAGACTGAGTATTAAAAAAGAATCAATATCAAGACAAATTAGCCTAAGAACTAGGCAACCCAGAATATTAGATTTAATAAATATATTGAGTAATAGATTAAGGATTAATATAATAATATTCAATGGAATAATAACAACTGATTGTATAGTTGAAATAAATACAGGAGCTATTAAAAGTTTTATACATATAAGTAAAATCAACAAAAAAGACTGTAATATAATAGAACCACAAACTTATAATTATCCTCAAAATGAAAGAGAAATAATAATAACCAAAAGTATTAATTTGGCATTCAAAATCAAAGATTTAGAATATAAAATAAATATAGGAGTAATAGAATATGATAGTTTTAATGAATTATTATTAGGAAGTGACTTTGAATATACAGAGAAAAATAATAAAGAAAAAACAAAAATTAAAAATAATAAAAATTGTTTTATCAGAAGAAATAATATCTCAACTTAAATACCTAGAATACAGTGCAAAAGAAATGAAATTAGAAAATGATATAAAACAATTGGAACAACAATGTAATAAATTTGATAAAAATATGGATAGATATGGGAAACAGATGGAAGAAGAGAATAAATAATCATGAGTAACCCTAACGAAAAAATTGATGCAATATGGAAAGAAGTAATAGTAAAAGAACAGATAAAGAATACCCTAGTAATAATGGATGAAATAAAAGAAAATCAGACACAAATGTAACAATTGATAAGAGAAGAATTTACAAGATTATGAAATATATCTGAAGTACCAACATTTAAGATAATATTAGACATTTTTTAACATATTAGTAGTAGATATAAATAAAGGAAAACAAGTAGTAGAAGACGAAGAACACGGTACCAGCCAAGAAGGAATAGTTGAAAAAATAGTTAATACCATAATTAAACAACTAGAATTAGTACCAATAGATGCATGTAGAAAAAGTAAAGAACCTATAATGATATATATTAGTAAAATAAAACTCATATTATCAGAATCAGTGGAAAAAAGATTAGATAAACTAATAATATTAAATAAAAAAAGATAATTTTAATGGAAAACCAAGAACATAGTGTAATAACATTTCTTAAAAATCATGGAAAAGGCATAATAGAAAAAGAAAGATACAAATATGAACATATAAAGAAAAAAGACCTTAAAACTACACCAAATAATAGTAATAACACCTCAAAAGATGAAAACATCTTTTAAATGACACAGAAAAAAGTGAATACTTATACCTAAAATTAGATAAACAAGAACAAAAAATATGTGAATTAAAGATAGAATATATAAAACTAAAATCACATAATAATGAAGAATGGTACAATAAATATAAAAAATATAAACATAAGTTTAAGGATACAAAGAAAATACTAAAAGAAACGAAGGTGGAATTAAAACAAACAAGAGAATAATTAAATGAAGTAAAACAAGAATTGGAAGAATTACATATTTTAAAAGAACAAATGACAAGATTAAACGAGAAAAAGAAGGTAAAGAAAACATATAAAACAAGTGATGAAAGTACTACTAGTAATGAAAAACTGATAGCAATATAGATAAAAACAGTAATATTGAAGAGACTACTAATCTTATAAGATTAAATGAATTAACCAACCAAGGGACACAAGTAGGCAAAATTCATAGAAGAAGTAGAGGAAAAAGAAAACCTAGAAATAGCAAAAGAATATAATGAGATAATAAAAGCTTTATAAAAAATGAAAAATGTAAATGCAGTTATAGAAGAAGAACCTAAAAGCGATGTAGAAGATAAATTTAATAATCCTATAGACAGAAATAGAGACAGACAATATAATAAACGAAGATACTAATGACTATCCTGAAGAAGAACTAATAGACCCTAATTTAGAAGTAGTAACAAGGCGACATAATAATTTACCAAAACACATACTAGTAGGACAACAAACTGAATTTAAAATTTTTATAAGATTAATGTCATAAAGTGTAAACTTTAACGGATACTTCCTAGACATAGATAAAGTTTATGATGAACAAGAAATAAGTAGAAGAATAATGATTGGAATCTTGGAATATATATAACATTAATGAACTCTGCACATACTGATAACCTAGATTATATTTATGATTTAATATCTAAAACATTCATTGGAAAATAAGCATACTGGATGGAATCTATAGCGTACCAATTAAGAGGAGGAGTATTTAGTCATGCAATAGACTGGAAATCTATGCTAAATATTTGATATTGTATTAAAAAGAGAATTTTTAGGAGAAAAATGGTTAGTAGCACAAGAAAACATATTTGTAGAAAGAAAAACTGAAATAATAATGAATCTAAATAACATGAAATATTGTAAAATTAATAAATTATCAGAATATACAATAAACTTTAGCAAATTCTTTTATGAAGCAAGATTCTTACCACAAGAATGTTTAAATATATCATTAATTTTACTATTACCATTTACCAACACCATATAATAATGAAATATCAAAAGAATATAGCAACTTAGACCCAAGAGAAAATACTCTAGGAAAAAGGATAAGAGTATTAAGGGCATATTTAATGCGAAAATGTGAAGAATATAGAATGCAACAAAAAATTTAAAAAGATAAGAAATTAGGATTAAGAGTTATATGTGGATTTACGGAAAGAAGATTAGTATTTGGATGTGATGATAAAAGAAAGGAAATGAAATATAAGAAAGGTCATAGAAATAAAAAATATCAAAGAAAAAGATATCAAAAATATAATAATTACAATAGACAACACTACAAACCTTATAGGAAAAAGAGATTTAAAAGATATAAAAATACTCCTGAGACTAGAAAGAAATTTAAACATAAAAGAAAATTTAGAAAAAGAAAATATATAAAACCCTTAGAAGAAAAACCTAAAGAATGTAAATGTTGGAATTCTAATGAAAAATGACATTATGCTAATAAATGTCCTAAACTAAAGAAAAAAGATGTAAAATATACAGATACAACACAACTTATTATGAATTTACAATAAATAAAAGAAAATAATAATAAATAGTATGAGTATGAAGACTTTTATGTGAGCCAAACTGAAGAAGAAATTGAAACAAAATCAGAAAATATTAACTTTATTAACCAATACTCAAATTGTGAAGATAGTTCAGAATAAAATGGAAGAAATAAATAAATTAGAAGAGGAAAAAACCTATTGGAAAAAATGTGAAAGAGATTATGCATATAAACTTAACACAATTACTAATGAAACAGGATATAAATACTACCATCATAGATATAAAAAAGCAGCTAAGAATCTTTGTAAAATAAGAAAAAGGCAATTAGAAATAATAAGACAAGGAATCGAGAACAATACAATCTAATGGTAGCAATTTATATAGAAGCTCATATAGATTATAAGCCTAATAAAATGATAAAACAAAAAATCTTTATAGATAGTGGAGCAGACTTATGTTTGGCGAGAAAAGAATTATTAGAATCACATAGATGGAAAAGATCTAAAACACATAGAACAACAGTATCAAGATTTAATGAACAAATGAAAGAGTTAGATATAATAGCATAAAATATGAGAATAGTGTTGGATAAAATAATATTTCGACTACCAATAATATATCAACTAGATCATATGAAACAACAAGTATTATTAGGAAATAATTTTTTAGATTACTTCAAAACACAAGTTATAAATAATAATACTTTTAGCCTACAAACGCCTTGTAATAGATGGATAATACTAAAAAGAGTATAACCAAGTACAAACATTAAAGTTATGTAACATGATAGATAGGAATAATAACCTACAACTATTAAAAGAAAAATATCTTAATATTTTAAAAATGAATTTTGGAGAAAATCCAATACAACTATGGGACAAAGAAAAAATATATGCTGAAATCAAATTAATAAATATCAATGACACAATAAGCTGTAAACTTATTAGATATAGTCTAACATATCAGAAAGAATTTGAAACTCAGATAAAAGAATTACTAGATCTAAAAATGATACAAGAAAGTAAAAGTCCACATAGTAGCCCCGCCTTTTTAGTAAGAAAACATATTGAACAAAAAATAGGAAAGGCTAGAATGGTAATTGATTATAGAGAATGAAATAAAAAGATAATATTTTATGAATATTTTTTACCATATAAAAGAAATCTTATTAATAGATTAGGAAATAAAAAATGGTTTAGTAAATTTGATTGAAAAAGTGTTTGGCAAATAAAATTAACAAATGAATCAAAACATTTAACAGCCTTTAGTGCACCGCAATGACACTATGAATGGAATGTACTACCCTTTGGATTAAAAAATGCACCACAAATATTTCAAATAAGGATGGACCAAGTGTTCAGAAAATTAACAGAATTTTGTATAGTATATGTTGATGACATACTAATAAATAGCGATAATCTAGAAGACCATATAAAATATCTAGAAGAATTTATAAAAACTGTGAAACAACATGGAATATTGTTATCTGACAAAAATCTAAAATTTTAAAAATTCGTATAGAATACTTAGGATATATTATAGATAACGAAGGATTACAATTACAAGAATATATTGTAACAAAAATAACAATTTTTTTTAAAAAATAGAAAATAAAAAAGAAGTACAATAATTTATAGGAATAGTAAATTACGCTTGAGACCATATAAAAGATTTACCACTTTTAAGAAAGCCATTGCAAAAATTAACTAAGAAAAATGTAACATTTGAATGGAAAGAAGAACATACTAAAGCTATAAATGAAATCAAGGAAAAGGTAAAAGCTTTACCAAAACATAGGATACCAACGGAACAAGATCAATTAGAACTTTTTACTGATGCTAGCATATAGGATGGGGAGCAGTACTCATAGCGTATGATAAAGATGATATAGATAAAGAGAAACCATTAATATGTGGATATGGAGGTGGAACATGGAAGCCAAATGAGATAAATTATCATATTAATGAAAAAGAACTATTAGTTGTAAAATATGGAATAAAAAGATTTCATTATCATTATCATTTATTACCAGTAAAATTTGTTGTTAGAACTGATAACACACAAGTAAGAGCTTTCATTACAAACAGACTAAACCCTTGCCAGAACTAAACAAAAGAAGAAAATGACAATCATTCTTTTGTTGTTATGATTTTATTGTCAAAAATATATCCGGAACTAAGAATATTTTTGTTGATTTTCTTAGCAGGTACAACTATGTCAAGTGACAGTTTTGAAGAATATATTACTAATGTTGTAGAAATCATCAAACAAAATCATGAAATCGTTACAACCAAATTACAAGAAAATACACATCTGGTAAACCAGCTTACAAAAGCTTTCCGAGACTTCCAAAAACTACAAGCCTTAAAATCACCTCAATCTACTACAGAAAAACCAAACATTCCTACACTCCCAAAAACTTTTACGTCCAAGCTTGCAACCATGCCATCCACTATACCATCTTCGATAACAACCTCATCTTCCCAGATATCAACAGCAGTATCAATATGTGATAAAATGAAATTTGCACCTGACTTATTACTGCATATGAAAAGATAAATAAATTTTATGACTATAAATCTAACCCTCATATTTTAAGAAGTGCAAAACTAAGCAAATATCATAGATTTTTATGTAGTGAAAATGCTAACCCTGATATAGTGTCAAAATTATTTACTTACGATTTTATTGACAAAATAATAGTAGATGAAACTTTTTATAATATTTCTAAACTACCTAATATTATAATAGAATCCGCTCAAGCAATGATTGAATCTTTTGGAAAGGGTATATACGGAATACAATTATTTGATGTCTCAACGGATCTAACCGGAAAACCCATTGTAATATGTCAATTATTTAAAGCTGGTAAAAATAACAATATCAGTGGTGATGATGAAGATCTCAAAATGAAGATACCATGTACATTGGAAAATTTTCAAGAATGATTAAGTGTCAAAAGAGCTATTGGACTGTTAACTTTGAAATCAAAGATAGAAGATATGTTGAAGGCTAAGAAGGCCATCATAATTGGAACAACCAAAGGTGGAGAGGTTGAAGAAATTATTACCCTTTATTATGATAATGATGTACTATCTCAAGACACTATGAAACTTACCAACATGCACGATCGGATCATAAATATGAAACATAGACATGCCAAAGCAACTATGGATCAATATTAACTTTTAACAGGTCAAAGGAAAAGACATGTAATCAGTACTAAAACTGTTACTAATACTACCCATACTATTAAAAAAGAAGGATCTTCTAATCCTTTTGCATGATACGACCTACAACAAGCCACAATGTAATACTTTGATACGACCCAATATAGTCTAACTACAGTAAACCCATATATTACCATATTACAAATCATACTACTATCATACTATTCAACAAAGACAAGAAAAATGAAGGACTCAAGAAACAAGACGTATCAGAAAAAAAGACAACAAACCAATGGAAGACAGCTTGCAAAACATTTGTGGAATAAAGCAGTCAGCCTCAACAATTGTAAAAGTCGCCGGACCCACAAAGAATCAAGGACAAAGATGATAGCTGACAACTTTGAAAAAATTGCAACAAAAACAAACAACTTTAAGATATATCTGAAATTATGGCAAATAAGATACTGTACACTTTTAGACTTTTGAAAAAGTAGTACTTATCTCTTTAGACTTTTGTAACGTAGAAATAATGCAATTAGTTGAGGTTATCTATATAAGGAGTCTCAATGTAACATCTGAGATCATCTTTCAAATTATAACAACTTCAATCTTCTGAATATCATTGTCTCATATTTAGCTAAACCCCTCTTAGTCTATAATCAATACCAAGAATAATATCATAATACTAAGAGAAAAAACACTTTGAAAGTTTATACTTAGAACCATATTAGTCTATAAACCTATATCTTAAAAAAAATTTAGAAAGAGTCTGTTGAGTCTCCTAGCACCTGGGCCATTTATCCCGTCTAATTCATTGAAGAAAAAGGGAGTCAAGTGCTAGGGTGGGTGAGCATTCCGGTGATCTGAAATTCTGCTAAGAGGTATGATTTTTAGACTATGTGTTTTTATTTATAATCTTGATAAATATAGTCTATGCAATTATGATGTTAATATTGGTTGATGATTATAGACTTTTATTTTAAAAATGAATTTTGAGTTAATAATAACTTCTTTAATACTACATTTTTGTTATTTAATACTTTAATAACAACTTAAATAACATACCATCTATGTTACTACCATCTTTAGGTTATTAGATGAAGCACGCATTAGCTGTTGCAATCGACCATTGATTACCTTAAAAGATGCATATCTTTGTTCTTTCCCTTTTTATAATGGTTTCCAAAGGCGTGAAGCTTAAAACTTTCTACTCCTCAATGATAGCAAAATCTACTAAAAGTTATTGAATCATAATTTCCTCCCTCTTGAAGAAGTGGAGGATGGAGCTCTTGGACAACAGTTATTCGAACTCAATATTTTTTCAGGTGTATAAATATATTTTAATTAATATTTACTAAAATCTTTCATATATGTTTACCTTTTCAAACCGTATCTATAAAAGGTTCGCCGAAATTTCATTATTTTTAATCAAATAAAAAATTAGCCTAAATATCGGGGTTTTAACCAAATTTTAACAAAATCAAGTTGAAAAAGATGGTCTAAAAAATTACTCCCTTCATCCCAATTTAAGTCTTACTTTTTTTTTTTGGTTTGTCCCAAAAAGAATGTCTTTTTCTATACGTAGTAAGTTGATAATTCAAATATCCTACGTGACCCATATACAACCACAAGATTCAAAGGACATTTTAGTATATTACACACATCTTTACTTTAGGACCACTAGATTCAAAAGTCTCTCTTTATTTTTTAAACTCCGGGCCTAGTCAAACTAAGACACTTAAATTGAGACGGAGAAAATAGTAAATTTAAAAAATAAAAATTTTGTTTCATTTTTAAGAAAAAATGCTACAGAGACAAAATAATTCACATGGTTACAATCGTAGAAGGGTAAAGGCTATTAATAACCAAGTTCAAGAATCAAAAGGGTATTAGAGCTTCTAATAGTTTAAGTGTACACCCCATAACTAATGCAAAATTTTAGGAGCGTAATTAGGTAGTCTATATAATTTTAAAATACAATAAATTCGATACTAAAAACTTGATTAGAGGCAAATCATTAAATTTAAATTCTGATTCTGTCTCTATTCTCTTATCCCTTTTATTCCTTTCTAAAACAACAACAACAACAATATACCCAGTAAAATCTCACAACGTGGGGTCTGAAGATGGTAGAGTGTACACATACCTTACCTCTAACTTGGTAGGTAGAGCGATTGTTTTCGAAAGACCCTCGGCTCAAGACAAGCATAAGCACAAACAAATCAAGAGAAACAGTTAGATCCGAACAAGAAATTTAAAGCAGTATGAAAATGATGGTAAAAAAAGTGGATAAGCCATAATAGCGCATTCTGAAAAAAGAAGCAGTAACTAACGCAGGTAAATAAGATAAACAAAGTACACTAAGGAACACATAGCAGCAGAAACGAAACGACAGGGGACTATAAAGTAATACATCGCCTACTAGTATAATAAGCTAAGTAGGCCTACACTAATAACACTACAACTATCAGTTTGTAAGCGTAAGTAGGATACACTCAACTACCTACTACCCTTCTACCCTAATTCGTGTCATCCACAACCCCCTATATAAGGTCATGTCCTCAGTAAGTTGCATATGTGTCATATCCCGTGTAATCACCTCTCCCAAATACTTATTCGGCCCACCTTTACCCCTCCTGAACGCATCCATAGCCAACCTCTCACACCTCCGCACTGGGGCATTCGTGTTTCACTTATGCACATGCCCGAACCATCTCAACCTCGCTTCCCGCATTTTATTCTCCACCGAGGCCACTCCTACTTTGTCCCGGATATAATCATTTCTAATCATATCCCTCCTTGTATGCCCATACATCCATCTCAACATCCTCATTTTCATAATATTCATCTTTTAGATGTGCGAAGTTTTGATTGGCCAACACTCCGCCCCATACAACATAGTCGGTCTAACCACCACCCTATAAAATTTACCTTTAAGTTTTGGTGGCACATTTTTATCGCACAAGACTCCAGATGTGATCCTCCATTTCATCCACCCTGCCCCAATACGATGTGTGACATCGTCATCAATCTCTTATTCCCTTGGATAGTAGACCCGAGGTACTTAAAGCTTTCTTTCTTTAGAATGACCTTAGTACCAAGACTTACCTTCACGCCTGTCTCATGGTCGCTCCCGTTACTGAACTTGCACTCCAAGTATTCTGTCTTGGTCCTACTCAGCCTGAACCCTTTAGAATTCAGAGTCTGTTTCTAAAACTCCAACTTAGTGTTCACTCTACTGCGAGTCTCATCAATCAAGACTATGTCGTCTGTGAATAACATACACCACGACACCTCTTCTTGGATTTGTCGCGTCAGTCCATCCATCACCAAAACAAATAAGAATGGGCTAAGAGCTGATTTTTGGTGCAGCCCCATCATCACTGAAAAGTGCTCTGAGTCTCCTCCTACTATCTGTATCCTGGTCTTGGATACATCATACATATCCTTGATCGCCCTAGTGTACGCCACATGTACACCTCTAACCGCCAAACATCTCCATAGAACCTCCCTAGAGACTTTGTCGTATGCCTTCTCGAGGTCGATAAAAACCATATGTAAGTCTCTCTTCCTCTCCCTATAATGCTCCACCAACCTCCTAATAATATGAATGACTTATGTCGTCGAATGCCCCGACATGAATCCAAACTGATTCTCGGAAATAGATACGCCTCTTCTCGCCCTCATCTCCACGACTTTTTTCCAAACTTTCATAGTGTGGCTTAGTAGCTTGATACCGTTATAGTTGTTGCAATTGTAGATGTCACCTTTGATCTTGTATAAATGAATCATTTGTAGGGTTTTGTTGGGTAGAAAACACATAAGTAAGGCATATCGAAAGTTAAAAAATTTGTTCTTACTTACCCCAACAATTTCTTCTGGTATGGTTATATGACAATCAAAATCTTGTAACATAAGACATGAACACTTACATGTTGTATTATCTGGAGTCTTTACTTAGGGATTACACGCGACTGTCCATTCGACTGCAAACACAATGCTACGGTGTATTCCTCTGTCAAGAAAGCCAGGAAATCTTGACAGAGGTTTGAGAGAGTTTTATCCTAGACTCTAAGTCTAGAATTGATTATGAGAATTAGTGTAATTCTTGTGTATCTTTAACAAATGAGAGGTACTGTATATATAACAAAAAACTAGGTCAAAATCAAATTTGGACTGGGCTCAAATCTGGCCCAAAACCGAGGTGCAATGGCCCAGTCGAACTGGGCCTGCTGGCAGTTAGGCGTCGCGGCTCAGCCTAGCAGGCGCCGCGGCGCCACACATCAAAATTTTTTTTTGTTTTTTTTTTTCGTTTATATATTCAGCACATCTAATTAAATCTAAAATCCAATTTTGACTTAATTAAATAATTTTCATCTAATAGAAATTTATCTCATAGTTATTATCAATTTAAATATCTCGATTCCAAATCGAATATTTAATACTTTCTTAATACACCCTTAGATCGAGGAGACAATCAACATAGTGTGACCCTATAGGCCTTCATATATCGACACTAATCCAATTAAGGTCCATACAGAATTCCTAGACTGCGTCATACGACGAACTCAATATATGAAGTACGTTTACATGAATCCAGAGAACATAACCTTTATGTTAGATGATAAATTCCTTTCATTCGCGACACATTCGATCAAGCTTAGGATTTGTCATGTGTCTATCCAAATGACTTGATCACTTTATCTCATCTATATTAGTCGACAATTAGACCATATTCTAAATATGTCTCTTGCATTGGCCAATGACTTGGTCGACCTAATATCACTGAGAAGTTGAGTGCTCTCGAATATCCAATCGAGGAATGAATCATATTCTTGGCTCAATTACCACCTTAATTTACATCATAATGTACCCAACACAAGCCGTGTCTTATCCTATAAGGAATTTAAGCTTAGGACAGGGTCAAAGTACATTACTCTGTAAATAAGGTGCGTATTGACCTCAAGTCAAAGGACATTTATATCCCACATGTTGATAATACTTTAGACATGTATAACAAATAATTTATCAGCAGGGTATACCAATACTTTCCAAAAGTATCCATGTGTCCATCACTAGTAACCATCACTAGTAGCAGGTGAGACATATTACATTCTTTAAGAATGTGACACAGACCACATGTCGACTTATAACATATCATCAATATCCCATTCTCGATGATCATTAGTCGAGGCTATTTTAGAGTTACGCCCTATCATTAATATCTCACTCTATTAATGACAACGTAAGCTCAAGAGATGCACATTAATAAATAATTACAAATAATCAAATAATAATTCAATAATTACAAATGTAATAAATATTAATCTTATTAATAATACAAATGTGTTCAAATACATTTGTCCCTAATAATGATTGACTCTAGGATATACATACTTTCATCATTATACTCTACCTTCATTCTTCGGACATTCTCACCGTTTTAAGAATGACATTAAACGACTCAATCAGTCACTTCTTTTCCTTTCTAAAAAGAGACAAAATAATTTGCTGGAATTGCTCCCACCACTTACCGGAAAACGATTGAAGCGGTAAGATGTGCACATATATACAACCTTTATTAGAGCATTATAGTGATTGGACCTAAGTGCTTGAAGGTTATTTTGTCACAATTTGCCATAGGAAAAAAAGGGCTACTCATTACAACTGCAAAGTGCAAAGCACAATATATAAAGGCAATGTATTTTATGACTTTCAGTCTGATCAAACAATCTTGTATAGAATCTTGACATTCCTTTTTGCCTCTCTTGAGGAATATATCATGAGAGTTTGCATGTTCTGATTAGCAGATGTACTGGTAATCATTACCCTTTTGACATTAGTTCTTAATTACAGTTGTAATTGATAGTGAAAGGACAGTTTCCATGATGAAAAAATATTTTTCTTTTTTGCCTGTTCAATTAGTTGGATCTCATGTATAAGTACGATGAACGAATGTGCTGAAATGATGAAATTTTTTTATTTTTAATTAAAAGTATTGAGTTTGAGTTTGAGTTTTTAAAATAGAAAGTTTCTAAGTAGGAAGCAGTACTTTATCATCCTTAGTGGAGTCTCTTTGATGCAAATTTAAATTGGTCGGGTTAATAAATTTATGATGTCAGATAACTTAAAGCAAAAAAATAACCTTAAAGTTAGTATATGTAATATCTTGTATCGCATTTTGCTCTTAAGAGCAGTATTATCTGATAAACTCAATTATGTCATGAACTTAACGAAATGACTCATATATATCACTTGAAAAATGAGGTGGGAGCTAATAAGTAATAAATAGTTTAAATAATGTCACAGTGGCAAAATTTGATAGTAGTAGGGCTCCGTTAGTGGCTAGTGACACGAATGAGCCAAATGTGTCACGTCGGTAATTTTTTTATGCCCATCTATTAACGAATGACATGATAGTTCGATGGTACATTTGAGCTTTTTCCTAAAAACAATAGGTAATTGAAATTAATAAATATGTTTGAAATTTATTTTATAAGTGAAATCCTATTGATCGTGTTTTGGAGTTCGAAATTATATAAATAAAATTTCAGGATTGTGTCCTAAAATTCAAAACATAGAAAATGAAATTTCACATTAATCCTATCCTAGAGTTCGAAACTTATGCAAGTGAATTCCAGCACAATGTCCAGAAGTCTAGTTCTTACAAAGTACTCTCTTGACATTATTTCCTTTTCGGTCTATTTAAAAAAAATATTACATTTCTATATTTAGAATAATTTAACTTTATGAGATGATTTACAATCACATATTATATAAGATTTGTTTTGAACCATACATTTCAAAAATCTTTTTTTTCCCTTAAATTTCATGTCAAATTAAATGGTGTTACATAAATTGAGACGAATGTAGTAGTTGAACTTAAGGACCATTGACTGCACTTTGTTTCATGAGAGTTCTATACAAATATATTCTTCTCGTAAGTATTTAAAATTAATTTTTGTATTTTTCAATATAGGTAGCAAGCAGATAGTTATAGTGAGTTTGGTTTCTCCTTGAAAGAAGTATTTGCATACCTTTATTAAGTTATGTTCCTTTTCTAATTTATTTTCAATTAACAGTCCTACAGTGAATAGCTGTTTCCCTCCAGTGAATTTGCACGGTTTTCCCTTCAAATGGGCTGGTCTTTACTTTTTTTCCCCTCAAATAAATTTATGCCTTTTGGGGTATAAGTTCTCTACGTATCTTTTTGTCGGATCTCGTAAAAAACGTATGCCCCAGAAGATATAAGTTTCATTTGATGGACAAAAATTAAAGACCAGTACAAAATAGGGTCAAAATTGCAAATGACCCTCCTCCAGGAAAAGACAAACTCTTCATAATGGATCTGGATCCAGTATTTTGCTTCACGAGTTGGGCCTTCACAATTTGTTCTAAACTAAATTTGCGTGCATGAACATTGTATACACAGCCCAATTTTCGTATTTCCCAATCCAAAGAATTTGTGGGCTTACGCGTACTGAAGCCTCAACCTCCAAAGAATTCAATGGTCCAACGAAAGAAATCTGGTGTATTTGATTATTATTTTTTTGGCGCGGATTGGCCTTCAAAGGCACTGTTCTTCAATTTTTGCCTCTCAAATTTGGAATCTTTATTTTTTGTCTTTTGCTTAAAAATACCAAAAATTTCGTGTTCGAACCACCGCTCAGTCAAAAAATTTAAAAAAAATCGCAAAAGATAGAATTTGAATTCGCAAGATAGAGTTTGCCTTATGCCTGAACACATTATAAGATAGATATTGCCTTATGCCTGAAGGCAAACTCTACAGGCAGACTGCTTTAAGGTAGAGTTTGAAACTCTGCCTTGCGAATCCAAACTATGCCTTGCGATTTTTTTCTTGAATTTTTGACTGAGCGGGGGTTCGAATCCGGAACCCAAAAGTTTTTAGGCAAAAATTAAAAATTAAAATTTTGATGGACAAAAATTAAAGACCACCCAAAATAAGGCCATTTCTCCGAATTGCCCATTTGATTTTGAATGGAAAGACAATCTTTTAGTTTTTTTCTTTTATTTACTTAATTAGTTAGTATATGAAACTTACATTTATTTAATTTGAATTCGCATCCTGCAGGATCTGGAGCACTTCATACAAGAAGTTTGTTTCTCCATTCTCACAATTCGAGCTCAAAACATGTTATTAAAACTAGAGGAATTCCCTTTTTAAAAAAATTTCTTCGTCACCATTTTTTAAACTATTACCTCCTCCATCTCATTTTATATGAAGGTCTTTGACTAGAAACAAAATTTAAGAAATAAAGAAATACTTTTGAAACTTATGGTCCAAAACAACCAATAGAAATTGGGTCGTGGACACAAATGGCCAACCGGGTGAAACTATTAACACCCGATGGCCCAAGAATTTTAAAAGTCAGTTTTTAGCCTTTTTAAAATAATTCCATTTTCTAGCCATTTTCAACTAATTCCAATAATGTATATAAACTGTATCATTTTTGTATATGTATCACTACAGAAAATGTATCATTGTTGTATAGAAGATGTATCATTACTGTATATGTATAGAAAAATAATACATTATTGTATAATTTGTGTATAATAAATGTATATCAACATATAATTTCTGTTTTGATAAATGTATATTTAATGTATACTTACCAATTATACACTATATAAGTAAAAATCGATGTATTATACACCATATAAGTAAAATATCGGTGTATAAGTAAATTTCGACGTATAAAAACTGTATAATCACCGTATAAATTATGTATCCCTAAAGTATATGTATAGAAATTATATAATTATTGTATAATTTGTGTATAATAAATGTATATCAACGTATAATTTCTGTTTTGATAAATGTATATTTAATGTATACTGATATTTTTTGAAGGCTCAATTATCATATACTTACTAATTATACACATAATTTACATGTTTTGGATATTTTTTGAAGGCTAAATATATTTTTTTCGTTGGTCTTTAGTGGCAAATAGTTCTGTTTCGATCTTTTTAGTCGTCACAAATAATCTGTTCTTTTGTAGCGAACCTTTTGTGGCGACTTTTGTAGTCGCCACAAAAAGTCCATTTTTTTTGTAGTATGGGCTGGATTGGGCTAGTGCCGGGGAATAAAATGGGCCGAATGTCCAGCTCGGGTATTTAAGCCAGAATAGAGTTTTTTGGACTTTTCTTTTTTGTGGTGGCCATACCATGTCCTTTTCCCATAGAGATTTGTGTGACTAGAAATCATTTCATTAAGGGTATAAAGGTAAATTTAAAGTTAAATTGTTACTAAATATAGAAATGTATCATTCTTTTTGGGACTGACTAAAAGGAAAGAGTCATAAATTGGGATGGAGAGAGTAACATTTAGTCACTTTTTTGACACGGAAAAATATTTGAAAAAAAACTCCTAACTAAAACACAAAAAAAATCCAGGAATGACTACTAAAGTTTGAACATTTATCACTTCAAACTCCAAAAACGTTTCATGGAGTTTGAACCTTAATTCATGTTCGTTCATGAATTCGCAATTCTGTTTGCGTATATCCACTGATCAGTGTCGCAAATCTAAGCATAAGCCATAGCCTCGTAGCAGAAATGATGAAAGTAGTGATCGATAACAAAGGCTCATTTCACCTAAGTTCCAATGTCGAATTATTAATTAAGTGGGTTACTTTATTAAAAGAGCAGCCCGATGCATAAAGTATCTCGCGTTAGTTGAGTCCGAAAAAGGGCCGCACCCCAACAATATTATTGTTAAATATACACAATATACACACAATATACATGTGTATATTGTGTATATTGTTGCTCTCGGATTCCTCCTCTAAACCGTGTATGGTGTAATTAATTAGGTAACATTTTAGTCTCCTAGTTTAGGTAATATTATGGTGTAGTTAGTCTTGTACACTTACCATAATATTTGTATTACCATAATTGTATATTCAGTATCCAAGTAGAATAAGGTTTTTAGGAATAGAATAGGAATAAGATTCTCCTATTATGGAAATATGTAACTTGTATAAATACTCTTTCAATTAATGAAAATAATCAAGGGATTATTTCTTTCATGGTATCAGAAGTCTAGGTCTTAAAATCCACTCTCTAAAAAACCTCCTACCTCCCGTCGCCACCTCGGAATCCGAGCCCTATTCGTGTCGTTTTCGTACCGACGGTCTCTCGTCTCTTCCCAAATTTTCCTTCCAAATCCCTCAATCACATATTATTCTATCAATATGTCTACATCTCGGAACACGTTTCATCATGCCCTTACAATTTCTAACATCAAGAATACCATCTCTCTTATTCTTGAAATAGAAAACGTCCAATATGCGACGTGGGCCGAACTGTTCAAAATTCACGCACGCTCGCATCAAGTCATCCATCACATAATCCCCGCGGCTCCTGAGGATATGGAGGTACCCAAACGCGAGGATGATCCTAAGTTATGGACGACTCTTGATGCTACAGTCCTCCAGTGGATTTATTCCACAATTTCTACCGACCTTTTGCAAACGATTATTGAGCCTGATGCTATGGCAAAGGCGACTTGGGATAGACTGCGTGATATATTCCAAGATAATCAAAATTCTAGAGCCGTTACTCTTGAGCAGGATTTCTCCCACGTCAATATGGAATATATCCCTAACGTTTCGGCTTATTGCAAAAGATTAAAAGAATTGGCGGACCAACTTCGCAACGTTGGTGCGCCAGTTTCGAATGATCGTTTGGTCCTGCAAATGGTTTCCGGCCTCTCTAAGGCCTATAATGGTGTTGGAAAGCTTCTTCGGCAAAGAAATCCGCTTCCGCAATTTTATCAAGCCCGTTCTATGTTTACACTCGAAGAAGCGGGCATGGCAAAAAGGGCGGCTACCGGTGCTAGTCCCGTAGTCATGATGACCGAGTCCACGGTTTATCCTACAGGTTCCACTAACTCGGGCCAAAACCGCAACAACGGTGACGGCAAAAAGGGTGGAAATAAGAAAAATAATGGCAAGAACCGCAGTGGCAACAACGGCGGCAGCCGGCAGAATGGTGGTGCCCCCCGTAGTGGTCAGCAACAACAACAACAGCAGTTCTGGGCCCACAGCCACAGTTTGGGCCAGACCAGTTTTTGCCCCACTGGCAGTGGGTTGCCCAGCAACATTCTAGGCCCACCTCACCCTGGCCCATTTACATCCAGTCTTCTGGGCCGAGGCAGCAATCAGAGGTACTTGGTCCTCGGCCCCCGCATGCCCATTACGCATCGGCACCCACGTCTACCGACATCGAAGCCGCAATACACACGCTTGACTTAAATCCTCCAGACCCAAATTGGTATATGGACACCGGTGCCACTACCCACATGTCATTCGATTAAGGTACGCTCTCGTCTTATTCCAATTTGAGCAACCCTCGCGGTATAATCGTTGGTAATGGTAATTCTATTCCAATTCGTGGTTATGGTCATAAAACTTTATATCCCCCCCATCCACCTCTTATCTTGAAAAAAACCCTACACACCCCCAAATTGATTAAAAACTTAGTCTCTGTCCGTAAATTCACTACTGACAATTCCGTTTCTATTGAATTTGATCCATTTGGTTTCTCTGTGAAGGATTTCAAGACGGGGAGTCCTCTCATGAGGTGTGATAGTAGGGAAGATCTTTATCCTATCACACGCAGTTCCGGTCCATCGAGTCAAGCCCTGCCATCCGCCTTTGCAACCATTTCTCATTCCTTGTGGCATGCTCGTCTTGGTCATCCGGGATCATCTATTTTATCTTCTTTAGATAAAAATAGTTTTATTTCATGTAAGGGTACGAGTAGTACTCCAAATTGCCAGTCTTGTTCTTTAGGAAAAAATATTAAGTTGCCATTTGTAGACTCAAATTCTCATACTTTAATACCATTTGATATTATTCATAGCGACTTATGGACGTCTCATGTTCTTAGTTCTGTGGGTCATCGGTATTATATTCTCTTTTTGGATAATTATTCTAAGTTTTTATGGACGTTTTCGATAGCGAAAAAATCTCAAGTTTTTTTCGTCTTCTTAAAATTTAGAGCATTTATCATAACCCAATTCGACCGAGAAATAAAAAATATTCAGTGTGATAATGGCAAAAAATATGACAATGGGGTGTTTCGAGAATTTTGTGCTAATAATGAGATCAATTTTCGGTTTTCGTGTCCTCATACGTCTTCACAAAATGGGAAAGCTGAATGCAAAATTAATTCGATAAATAACATTGTCCGCACTTTATTAATTCATGCTTCCGTACCCCCGTCTTTTTGGCATCATGCTCTCCAAATGGCTACATATCTTCTTAACATAATTCCTTTCAAAGGTTTGACATATTCTCCCCCCCTTCAAATTTTATATAATAAAATTCCTTCATATTCACATCTTCGGGTTTTTGGGTGTTTGTGTTATCCGTTATTCCCGTCCACCACAATTAACAAACTTCATGACCGGTTTGCTCCCTGTGTATTTTTGGGGTTTTCGTCTAATCATTGTGGCTACAAATGCTTTGATTTATCCTCTAATAAAATCATCATTAATCACCATGTCATTTTTTATGAAACCCAATTTCCATTTGCTAAAGTTAATACTCCCGTGCCTAGTTCGTATGTTTTTTTGGATGATAGTATATTCCCGTATATTATTCAGCATTTTTCGAACGTCTCCCACACCCAAAATTCTCCAACGGGCCCACTGTCCGCTGGCCCCACTGGTCCGTCACCCATCGCCGATCGCTACTAGGCCGATTCAGCGACAGCGCCCAGCCTCACTCGAACTGGTCCAGCTCGCCTCTGTTTCGAAGTTAGCCAAGAGCCCATCGCTCGCCGCCCGTCCCGAGCCCAGCAAATTCCCAAAATCCGCCTAATTCTTCCTCGAGTCATAGACCGGTCACTCGTAGTCAACATGGTATTTTACACCAAAAGACATTTTAATTTACATTCTAATGTCCCTAAATCCCCCTTACCCCGTAATCCTGTGTCTGCATTAAATGACCCGAATTGAAAAATTGCTATGACCTATGAATATAATGCTTTTATTGATAATAAGACGTGGGAGTTGGTGCCCCGTCCATCTGGTATTAATATTATCAGGTCTATGTGGATTTTTGCTCATAAGGAGAATTCAGATGGTTTATTTGCTCGACATAAGGCGCGGCTTGTGGGTGATGATAAGACTCAGCAGGTTGGTGTAGATTGTGGGGAGACGTTTAGTCCGGTGGTCAAGCCAGCTACCATTCACACTGTGCTTAGCTTGGCTCTTTCGAAGGCATGTCATATTCATCACTTAGATGTAAAGAATGCTTTCCTACATGGGGATCTCAAGGAAACAGTCTATATACATCAGCCTTTGGGATTCAGGGACCCAAAATATCCTCATCATGTCTGTTTGTTGAAGAAATCCTTATATGGGCTTAAGAAGTCTCCCCGGGCATGGTATACGAGGTTTGCAGATTATGTTTCGACTATTGGGTTCACGCACAGTAGGTCGGATAATTCCTTGTTCATCTACCGTCGTGGTTCGTCCTTGGCCTACATTCTGTTTTATGTGGATGATATTATCTTAACTGCCTCTTCCGATGCCTTACGCCAGTCTATCATGACCATGCTCAACTCGGAGTTTGCTATGAAAGACTTGGGGCCCTTGAGTTAATTTTTGGGGATTGCTATCACTCGTCATTCAGATGGGTTGTTCTTATCTCAACAGAAGTATGCAGCTGAGATCATTGAGAGGGCTGAGATGTCTTCTAGTAAGTCCACTTCCACTCCAGTTCATACTAGCCCAAGCTTAGTGCCGCGGCCGACGTACCATACGAAGATCCGACCCGCTATCGCAGTCTTGCAGGGCCCCTTCAATATCTTACCTTTACGATGCCGGATATTACGTATGTTGTCCAGCGAGTGTGTTTGTTCATGCATGATCCCAGGATTGAGCACATGAATGCACTCAAACGCATCATTCGGTATATTCAGGGTACACTGGACTATGAGTTGCATTTATATCCTTCTTCGACATCCACACTTGTCTCGTATACAGATGCTGATTGGGGTGGCTTTCCAGACACCATACTGTCTACGTCTGGCTATTGTATGTTTCTTGGCAATAACCTGGTCTCATGGTTTGCAAAACGTCAGTCGACATTGTCCCGATCCAGTACCGAGGCCGAGTATCGAGGGGTAGCTAATGTGGTCTCGGAATCATATTGATTGCGTAATTTTCTATTGGAGCTTCATTCACCTCTTCAGAAAGCAACCTTGGTGTATTGCGATAATATTAGTGCCATATACCTTTCAAGTAATTCGGTTCAGCACCAGCGCTCTAAACATATCGAGATGAACATTCACTTTGTCCGCGAAAAGGTTGCTCGTGGTCCGGTACGCGTCTGCCATGTCCCATCAAGATATCAAATTGCCGACATCTTTACAAAGGGTCTGCCCTCGGTCCTTTTTGAAGATTTTAGGGACAGTCTCAGCGTTCGAAGACCGCCCGCTATGACTGCGGGTGTGTGTTAAATATACACAATATACACACAATATACATGTGTATATTGTTGCTCTCGGATTCCTCCTCTAAACCGTGTATGGTGTAATTAATTAGGTAACATTGTAGTTTCCTAGTTTAGGTAATATTATGGTGTATATATTTAGTATCCAAGTAGAATAAGGTTTTAGGAATAGAATAGGAATATGATTCTCCTATTATGGAAATATGTAACTTGTATAAATACTCCTCAATTAATGAAAATAATCAAGGATTATTTCTTTCAATTATTAAGTGGGTTATTTTATTGCCTAAGATATAAACTCACGAAGATTATGGGGGCATGGAGCCTCATCTCATTCTACTTATAGATTAATGACTTAAGATCTAATTCATAAAAAAGAAGTGCTTTTAGATCAGATCAGGAAATTAAAGAAACGGAAATACATTTTAAAAGTGCTCATATATATCAATCTTTAGTTAATAACAAAAGGACTTAAGCTTAAACACAGTTGAAATAATAATGTTGGTAATAATTATCGCTAGCTTGCACTAAATATAGTGGCGAATTTAAGTATAAAAATTAAGTCACGTGGATTTGTGGTCACCCAACTAAACTCGATATATTATGTGTATAATTCTTAAGATATGTCTAATATTAATCGAAGGAACCCATGATAAAAAAAAATTGAGTTGTGCACTGGTTAAGATGTTGGATTTAATTTTTGAAGGTCGAGGAACTGAATCTAGCTTGTTGCACTATAATTTTTTTTATTTTAAAAGTAATGGTACACCCATCTTTTTAAAATCATGGATTCAATTCAGTTTTAGAAGCGATAAAAGAGCTTTTTTTTGGGCATATATAATTTTTTGCTGGATAGGGCAACTTTGGCTCTCGGCTTGGTTCCATATTCATTCTACATATGACACTTTCTTTTTAATTTTATTTTCGGATGTTTCAAAAGTGTCTGATTATCCTATTTTTATATAACATTCACAACTTTCAATAATTTAAATATGTTAAACTTATTTTTCACATATAAATGTCGATGTGATATTTCCTTTTTTCCGGCAACTAATTAAATTATTTTTCAATCATTACTGTAAGGGGTGTCACAAGCTACTTAAAGTAAAAAATAAGAGATAAAATAAATCGAATGAAATTTTGTTTTCGAATGTCAGCGACAATGTCGTCTGACACAAGTGACAACACTCGATAAAACAGAAAACCTTTAAGAGTAAAATGCATATAACTTATGATGGTCAATGACCATAAGTATTGTATATATTTCATATACAAATACACAAATTCATTTCTTTACAATTTTACACGATAAAACAAAAAGGAATTAAAACGTGAAGTCGCAGATGACTTCTGCCTGAAAAGTCTAACTAAGTAAACATAGACAACCTCTCATTACAATCGCTCCATACAAAACTTATCTAGAATCTAAACAACAATTGTAATGTTGGACAGAATGTTGTCAACACACTCAGGCAACACTTGTGATCCAGATTTCTGGGTTGAAATCCCGAGAGCTCTCTTGGTATTTTTGTAATCTAATTCTGGATGATCAATTCACTGTTGTGGCCTCTCTATTTATAATAGAGAGTCTTCCTTGAAAAGCTCATCGATCGGTTGAGGAGGTTGAGGGAAAGGTGGGCAACCGGTGTGTTTGTTGGAGAAGATCATAGAGTCGAAATCTCAACAACTTTGACTTGTTCTTCACTCGACTTCTTCCCCAAACTTTGACTCTTTGTCCCACGTTTTACACAGCTCCAATTCACCACGCCTAAGTCATTTTTATCCACAATAAAATATTACTGCTTGCCGTGAAGTAAGGCAAAACTGTTTTACAAAGATGATGGTCCAAATGTTGTGACATTTGTCCCAACATTTTTATGCATTCAAATCAGTCCTTTAGAAGATATGTTGGGTCAAATGTCACAACACCAAATTCAACATTAACGATCTCCCCCTTTTCACCTTTCTTTACAAAACACATTACAAAATGTACAAACGACTTAGTGCTTTATCACAGATGTTGTCTAACACCTATGATTACTGACTAGCTCCCCCTTAACCTGTGATGGCATACAAGCAAACATATGTATACCACTCTATAGGATTAGAAACAAATAAGCATTTATAGACACACATCATCCACTATCTACAAAAACCGAAAATAGAAATAAACAATTATCAACAAATATCCACATAAATCCATCAACCATTTAACAAACATTTATAGCTAAGGTTTAGCAACATACTTCAGCTTCCTCCTTGCTCATCACACAGCAGCAACAACTTCCAAAGCCTTTCTACTGCAGATAACTTTCAAATTTCAGCTCTCACCTCGACCTCTTCAAAGAACACCTTCCTCCCAACAACTTCTTCCCTTTGTACAATGGCATCAACAACTTCTTCAGCAACAATAACAACTTCACTATCTTGTGCACCTTCAGTTTCTTCTCCCTGCTCCTCTGCACAGAAGCATCTCACTCTTTTTGTGAAGAAAGCAAAAGCATGAAATGATCTCTGGCTTGAACCACTAAGACATCCCTGGAAGCATCAACCTCAATAATTTGTTGGTTGATTTTTGTAATTTGGTCCACAAGCCAATTTGTATACAGTGTAGACTGTCTTGGACCAGTGTTGCCCAGAATATTAGTGAAATTTCTGGCAACATTTTCACTTCCAGCTTCCTTCTTCCAGGGTAAATCGATGACTCTGTCCTTGCTCTTCAAAATTGCTTTGTTTATAGTGTAAAGCTCAGGAGCCTTCCCTAAGGTGTCTTCTCTCTTGGGCTCAAAGCCTTGTGTAGTTAATACTTTGTAGATTAGAGAGGGAAAATGAAGGGTTAAAGTTGAATCTTTTTCAGCCAAGTTGGCAATTTGATAAAAGATCATTTTCCCTAAATCAACTTTGAATCCTTTCCCAATTTTAAACAGCAGGTAGGCTTGTTCAGATGTTACAACTGATTCATTCAAAGAAGGAAGCCAATTGTGAATAACAATTTTGTGGAGGGTGGAAAATAAGGCAGTTAGTTTTGAAGCTGGGCATCTAGGGATCCACTTTTTCATAATACCTCCAGTGAGATATTCAATCATTGTATCCCTATTTTCTGTCACCCGTTCTGCATCTCTCACTCTCTCTTCAGAATCAAGTCCCATACATTGATTGATAATTGAGGGTGTAAATTGATACATCTTGTTATAGAGATATACCTTCCCAAATTTCTTTGAGACGGTATCTTCTATAGCAGAGCTTAAGTTAGCATAAAACAACCTTATTATCTCATCAACACATGGTTCTTTTTCAGTAACAAAGACAAGAAGTTGTCCGTCCTTTAAGAATTCTACCAACCCATATTCAGTACAAGAAGCGATATCTAACACTCTCTCGGGCCTAATTACTCTATTCTTATAAGAGTTCCACATATCATGATTAACTTTAGAATAGAATTTATTGGAGAAAGCAGATACCTCAGTGTCTGAATCAGACATGTCTAAACTGATGGATTTGGTATTGTTGGAGGATATTGTGGTGAATGTGTATCTTCGGATGTTGGCTGGAATGCTGCCTGAGATGTCGTGGCAACATTTGAAGCAACACTTGTCCTTGTAGTCCTGTGAACTCCCTTTGGAAAAAATTATTTCAAGGGGGTTTCATCTGAGATTTTCCTTTCTTGAGGCACACTAGGTTGTTCAGAAGCAGATGGTTCTTCATCGGTTGAGAAAGCAGAGTCCGTACTTTCACTGTCATTGCTTGAGTATGCGGGTTTAGATGGTTCACATTTACTTCTTTTGCTACTTGAATCCTCTTGGACTATTTTCTCAAACACTCTACTCGATCGGCGAGTAGGGAAGGTAGATGATCTGGGTATTTTACCTAAAAATTTAATATTAGCAGTCTCATCAACATCTATAGGGTTGTTATTATCTCAAGGATAACTGGTATCTAAAGGTTCATCAAAGCCTTTAAACATTATTGCTTTAGAAAGATCCTTAGGGAGATTTGAGGAAGAAGACTGGCCTGGTTGCTGAGGGGTATTCGACGGAGGGTTAGTGCTCATGGGAGTGTTGGATGAAATGTTGACTGACATGGGTTCCGACATTGGAGAAGTTTTCATTGGTGAGAATTGAGGAGAGGGTTTTGAGGAGTTAGGGTTTGATATTGAGGATGAAGTTTGATTTGAAGATGATTACATCGGGTAGGTAGGGTTATACCCGATGTATGATGTGATTTTCCCTCTTATTTATTTATTTAGGAAAATCTGATATGAAGAGAAAAAAAATGCACATGAGAGGAATATTTATATACATGACAAATCTTTTTAAGCAACAAAAATTCCTTAGTTTTAGGAGTTTTAGATTTATCTAATAACTTACACCTAAAATTTTGGGATAAAAAGATGAACATCAAGTAAAATTCAATTTAGCCTTATCATTATAAATTTTGAAATTCCTATTAAAATGAGGCATAAAAATAGGGAGAAAAATCTGATTTTTCTGAAATCAGTTAAGAACAACATCCCCACAAATATCACAATCTGAAAATGTCAACAACAATGTTGACAACATTTTGGACGACACAAATTTTTTGATCCTTCAAGAATTTTTTAGTTTTGGCAACAAATCTAGACACGTTTTATACATATTTTTATGAGTTTAACCACTGGACCAATGTAACAATTTTCCATCGTATCCTTGATCTAATCATAAAATACATACATAAGAATTTTTTCGTGTAAAAAAATAAGAAAACTTATTTAGTATTCTTAAAATTCTTTTTAAGCATTTGATACTTCTATAGAATAGGAACAATATCTTTTAAAGGGCTTTGCCCATTTTGCAGAATTGCCAAATATTTATAAAGGCTTTGCCTATTTTTATACTCTCTTTTTATGATCTATATCATTGCAAAGCAAGGTATCACATCGAAAACATATTCTTATTGAAGGATCATGCTTGTGTGACCAAAAGTTATGCACTATACAACAACAATAATCAGTTAGTGATACTAGATAGGTAAATGTCACCCAAAACATTAGACAACGTTTCAACTGACATTCACCAAAATTGCCTTTTTAGAGATTACATAGACCAAGAGATTTCTTCAAGGTAGAAAATCTCTCATGGTCCAAAGCTTTTGTAAAAAGGTCAGCTAGTTGATGAAGAGTGTCAACATGTTCAATTTGAACTAGCTGTTTTTTGACTAAATTTCTTAAAAAATGATGTCTAATATCAATATGTTTTGTACGTGAGTGTTGAACTGGATTTTTGGAAATATTCATGGCACTCAGATTATCACAGTACAAAATTAAAATATTGCTAGTAAATCCATAGTCGTCTAACATGTGTCTTAGCCATATTAATTGAGAGCAACAACTTCCAGCTGCTACATATTTAGATTCAGCGGTTGAAAGTGAGACACATTTTTGTTTACGACTATACCATGAAATAAGATTATTGCCAAGATAAAAAATCCCCCAATTGTACTTTTTCTATCATCCACATCTCCAGCCCACTCTGAGCCACTAAATCCTATTAAGTTAGGATTAGTGTCTTTGGAATACCATATTCCCAACTCACATGTGCCAGTAACATATCGAATAATACATTTCACGTCATTTAAGTGAGATATTTTGGGACAGGCTTGAAAACGTGCACAGACACAAACACTAAACATAATTTCTGGGCGACTAGCAGTAAGATAAAGAAGGCTACCTATCATGGATTGATGTTATGTTGGGTCGACATTTTCACCAACATTATCCTTACATACCTTCTGCGATGAACCCATTGGCGTTTTCATCTGTTTATCATTCTCCAAACCAAATCTCTTAACTAGATTCTTAGCATATTTACTTTGTGAGATAAAAATTCCATCTTCACTTTGCTTAATCTGCAAACCTAGGAAAAAAGTTAGTTCCCCAATCATGCTCATTTCAAATGTTGATGAATAGATTCAACAAATGACTTTAGATAAGACTGTGATGACGAACCAAAGACTATGTCATCTACGTAGATTTGAGCAATAATAATATCTACATCGTGACATTTAATGAATATAGTATGATCAACTTCACCACGGTTAAAACAAAATTCAAGAAAGAAGTTAGTTAGACGACTATACCATGCACGAGGGGCTTGTTTCAACCCATACAAAGCCTTTTTGAGCTTGTACACATAGTGTGGATGGTAAGGATCTTCAAATCCTTTTGGTTATTCAACATAGACTTCTTTATCCAGGTAACCATTTAAGAATGCACCTTTTACATCCATTTGGTGTAAAGTAATTTTCAAAAAACCAAGCAATAGCAAGTAAGAGTCTAATTGACTCAATTCTAGCCACACGTGCGAAAGTTTCGGCATAATTGATTCCTTCAACCTGAGTATAGCCTTGTGCATCTAGACGAGCTTTGTTTCTAACAACTGTTCCCGATTCATCTGATTTATTTTAAAAAATACACTTAGTTTCAATTTCATTTGTATTATTTAGACGTGGAACTAAGTCCCAGACTTCATTTCGAGAGAATTGCTCAAGATCTTGTACATTGCTTGAATCCAAAGGTCATATTTGAGTGCTTCTAAAACATTTTTTTGGTTCTAAAGTAGATATAAACAAGAAAGACTAACATCTTGGTATATGGTAGACATACACACATACCTTACCATTTCTCTGTAGTTGAGTGGTTCTTTCCCTCTTGTTTTAATTCCTTCAAAAACTCCCCCTATCACCTGGCCCGTTGGACGATTCTTCCTAATCCTTGATGAGGGGTCCCTTCGAACTTGATCTGACAATTCAGCATGTGACTCCTCATCTATGGCCTATGTGGTCTCTCTTTCAGGTTCAGATGTTGCTTCGGGTGTGCCAACATTTGGGGCAACATCCGATTCTTCAACAATCTGCGCATTTTTTACTGAAACTATAGTGTTATTTTCAGATGTATTTCCTGTAAGATCAGAAAAATCATCAAAAATAATATTTACAAACTCTTGTACAGTTTTGTTCCTCAGATTGTATACTCGATAAACATGACTGTTTTGGGAATAGCCAACAAAAATTTCTTTGTCATTCTCAGAGTCAAATTTTGCCAAATGATCTCGATAATTCAAAATGTAACAAATACACCAAAAAATATGAAAGTAACGAAAGTTAGGTTTCGTTCCATTTATAAGCTCACAGGGAGTCATCTTTGTTCCTGACCTTAAGTAGACTCTATTAGAGATGTGACAGACAATATTTAAGGCTTCATCCCAAAAACGTTTTGACAATTTTTTAGAACTAAGCATAACTCTAGCCATTTTTTACAATGTTCTATTCTTTCTTTCTGCTACCCCATTCCGTTGAGGGGTTTTGGGAGCGGAAAACTCATGGAAAATTTCTTTTTTCTCACAAAATTTTGTGAATGAGATGTTTTCAAATTCTTTTCCATGGTCGGATCTAATCCGAAAAATAGGAGAATAGAACAAGTTCCTAATTTTAGAGTGCAAAGTTTTAAACATGTCTAAAGTTTGTGATTTTTCTTTCAAAAAATATATCTATGAATATCTAGAAAAATCATCTACTATCACATAGGAATACCTCATGCCTCCTAGACTGTCTACTTCAATTGGACCCATCAAATTCATATGCAGTAATTGAAAACAGTGAGTCATACCTGAATGTTGTCCGTCATATTGGACAACATTATGAGAGACACGAATTTGCTTACCTTTCAGACAATCCTGACAAACATTTTTACCTTTATGGCTAAGTTTGGGTAAGCCTATAACCGCTTCATATGAGACCAATTTTTCTAAATTGCGGTAATTGACATGCCCCAACTTTTGATGCCATAGTGTTGTGTCATATATCTTAACATTATTGCATGTTTCTTGTCTTACAACAAGATATCAATTATCACATATTCTAGTACATGTCATGACACATTCATTAGCTTCATTTGTAACTTCACATGCATTTTTATTGAACTTTACCAAAAGATTGTCATCACACAATTAATTAATACTAATCAAATTAGTCATTAAGCCCTCAACGAGTAAGACATTTCTTAAGGCTGGAAATACAGGAACATCCAAGATCTCTTTTCCAATTATTTTGTTTTTATTGCCACCTCCGCAAGTCATATTTTCTCCATTGAATGACTCATAGTTCTTTAGAAAACCTTTTGTACATGTCATGTGACGAAAACATCCACTATCAAAGTACCAAGAACCTGAAATGTTAGTTCTTAATGCATTTATGACAACATTACAAGTTACATCCCTTTTAGGAACCCAAACTCTCTTAAAATATTTTTTACCTTTTGGCTCATATATGTTGCTTCGATGTTTATCTGGAATGCTGGACAACATTTTAGGCAATATTTTGCTCACAAATTTTTGAAGTTTGAAATAGTATGGTTTTAAGTGTCCAAGAGAGTTACAATGATGACATACAAACTTCATATTCTTTGACATATATGAGAACCTATTATTCATCCCTTTTTCTTTTACTTAGCACATTTTCTCATTTGTGTCGAAGAGATTAGAGTATATGGTTTTAAGAGAGTTTTCGTATCCAATACCTGCATGTGAAGGTTTACTGAGGTTGAGTATCTCATTCAATTTCGAAGTTCATGTGTTGAGCTTGCGGAAGGTTGCTTCGGCTAAATCCAATTTTGCACGAATCTTACCAAATTCAGTATCCTTTTTGGTAAGTGCAACCTCTAGTAGGTTTATTATGCCTTTCAAATCTATATTCTCACGAGTTAAAGATTTTACCTTTGTGTCAAGTTTCTTGGATTCTATGATTAAGGCTATATAAATACTTTGTAATTCATTAATCATATCATCTTTGCATGCAACTTGATCTATACAATCAACCTCACTAACAGAAATAGAACCACTAAAGCAATTAACATCAAAATAGTTAAAGAATTCATACCTTTCGGATGTCGCTGAGGTTGTTGATGTCGTTGCTGATGTTGGAGCAAATGTCATGACATCTGAGACAACATTATAGACGACATCTTCATTATCCGATAGAGACTGTTCATAAATAGTGGCCAGCATTGCTTGTGTTTCAATTTCACGATCTTCTTATTCATCATCACTAAGAGAAATCCATAGGTTCTTACCAAATTTTCTAAGAGTGTTTGCACATTCGTTGGTATAATGACCCCAACCCGAGCATGCATGACATTACACGGACTCACATTGTTTGGGATCAAATTTAGTACGATCTGAGTTTGTTTTTCTTAGTTGATTTCCTTTTTGTACATTTGGAAGCAATCTGGCGGGCTTTTGATTGAAGACTTGGTTTTGGTGCTCTTTAGATTTAGATTGATTTCTCTCATTATTGATCTTCCTCACCATCAAATTGTATTTTCGAGTGAGTAAGGCAACATTTGCACCTCCACCAATTTCTTCAAGATTCTTATCCTCTTCTTCGATTTGACTCTCCGAGGATTGAACTTGAAGTGCCACATTCTTGCTTTTATACAATTCTTTTGATTCTCAATGTTCATCTCATATGTTTTGAGTATGCTCATCAAGATATGAAGGTCTATTGTGGCAAGATTGTGAGCTTTTTCAATAGCACAAATCTTTAAATTGAACTTTTCAGGAAGAGAACGGAGAGCGTTTTCAACAAGTTGAGTATTGGTTAATGGTTCACCAAGCACTTGACATTCATTTGAGATGTCAATCAACTTTTCAAAATAAGATTTAATATCATCCGCTTCTTCCATCCTTAAACGTTCATATTTACTCATGAGCATGCATAGCTTAGTTCGTCGAACACTAAAACTACCTTCACAATGAATTTGTAAAATATCCCATGCGTCCTTAGCCGTGGGGCAGCTTTGAATGAGTTTAAACATGTAAAGATCAACCCATCCAAAAATTACATTTAGGGCCTTTTCGTTAAAGCTAGTATTATTGGTTTATTTCGCAGTCCATCCAGATTCAGGTTTAACAAGAATGTCACCTTCCTCATCCGGTGGCAACATAGGAACAACGTATCCATTGGTTATAGATCTCTATGCCCTAACATCAATTGATTTGATATGAGAACGTAAGCGAATCTTCCAATAGACATAATTTGAACCATCTAAAATAGGAAGTCTACCAACATGACAACAGGACCAATCACTAATTGTGTTAAGTGATACCACTTGTAAGGGGTGTCACAAGCTACTTAAAGTAAAAATAAGAGATGAAATAAATGGAATGCCAATTCTGTTTCCAAATGTCAGCGACAATGTCGTCTGACACAAGTGACAACACTCGATAAAACAGAAAATCTTTAAGAGTAAATTGCAGCGGAAAAAATAAAGAACACAAATGTTTTATATTTTCATAAGTTATATGTTGATATAACTTATGATCGTCAATGACCAGAAGTATTGTATATATTTCATATACAAATACACAAATTCATTTCTTTACAATTTTACACGATAAAACAAAAATGAATTAAAATGTGAAGTCGTAGATGACCTCTGCCTGAAAAATCTAACTAAGTAGACATAGACAACATCTAATTACAATGGCTCCATACAAAACTAATCTAGAATCTAAACAACAATTGTAATGTTGGACAGAATGTTGCCAACACACTCAGGCAACACTTGTGATCCAGATTTCTGGATTGAAATCTCGAGAGCTCTCTTGGTATTTTTGCAATCTAATTCTGGATGATCGATTTACTGTTGTGGCCTCTCTATTTATAGTAGAGAGTCTTCCTTGAAAAGTTCATCGGTCAGTTGAGGAGGTTGAGGGAAATGTGGCAGCCGGTGTGTTTGTTGGAGAAGATCATGAAGTTGAAATCTCAACAACTTTGATTTGTTCTTCACTCGACTTCTTCCCCAAACTTTGACTCTTTGTCCCACGTTTTACACAACTCTAATTCACCACGCCTAAGTCATTTTTACCCCACAGTAAAATATTACTGCTTGCCGTAAAGTAAGACAAAACTGTTTTACAGAGATGCTGGTCCAAATGTTGTGACATTTGTCCCAACATTTTTTTTGCATTCAAATCAGTCCTTTAGAAGATATATTGGGTCAAATGTCACAACACCAAACCCAACATTAACAATTACTAATATGTCTATATTTTAACGGTCAAATAATTATCTTAAACTCCGAATTTAATTAGATATCATCGTCACATAAATAAAATAAAACGAGTGAAGCTAAGTATCAAAGTATCAATGTGAGTGACAGTGATAGAAATATTTATGCTTTTATTAAAAAGTAATCAAAAGGCCAAAATTGGCAGAAAAAGATCACAAAACGCCAAGAAAACCAAATAAATCTGATTTTTCAAACTTTATCCCATTAGGATATCGAAGCATACAATGGAAATATGGAATCTCAAACAAAACAAACACTACCTTTTTTCATTATTCCCTCTTTATCCCTTCCTTTGAGTAGTACTACGAAAAAAGGAAGCAATTTTTTTCCTTCAACAACAAGAACCTTCTAATTATTTATCTAAGTTAATCTTAATAAATTAACACTAAACTATATTAAATCACAGAAAATTGTTAGAATTTTTGTACCACAACCTTTCTCTCTCCACCATTTTCACTGCTACAACTCTCCGGTTTTTCATCTTCGATACTCTCTGATGACCGGTCACCGTTATGACCGGTTCCTTGAGCATCGGATTCGGGTGAGCTATGAGAATGTGATTTTGAGGGTGGCTTGTACATATGGCTGCCGTGATGGTACAACTGTTGGTGGTGCTGGAGGTGGTGGAGTGATTGTAGCGGTTGTGGCGTACTATAAAATTCTTGAGGCACCGCTTGTGGGGCAGCAATATAGTGGGGTGATGGTGCATGGCTAGTTGAATGTGTTCCGTAAAAGGTGGCTGGTGGTGCACCACCGTGTGCGGCTGCGGCCGCATACTCTAGTGGGACCCATATGCCACCTAAAACCACCAGGTTGGGTGGTGCTGTTGTTGCTTGTGGGCTTGGACTTGGTCTTCGGGTGTGAAGTCTGTATTTCTGTATAATCAAATCAAATGAATAGATTTAAATATTTTATAATATTTTTATGACTATGAGAACATGCCACTCAGTGTAAAATAAAAAAATTAAATTAATATTTTTGGTGGAATTTCATTGAGCATGTCGTATGTTTTTAAATATATAAATATTTTTATTTTATTTTTAAACAAATTAAAAATGTAAAAGTAAAAGTATTATGTAATACCATTATGGATATATGCACAATTACCAGTGTAGTAGTGTGTAACCTACAACTTTTTTGCATGATTAGTTTTTTTTTCTTGGGGTGGGGGGGGGGGGGAGGGGTTGAGGCTGCAATTGGTTATGTATACCTGCAAATGGCTTTTAACTTCATCATTGGTCAATCCATCAACCTTCATCAACTCTCTGATTTGTTTTGGTGTGGCCACTGAAAATCATTACATATCAAAAGATTAGCCTGCTTGTTTGATTGCTTGCAAAGTAAGAAAAGAAGACATGATAATTCTTTTTGACTATCAACAAATAGTTTAAAAGTTTCATAGACCAATTATCTTACTAGCTCCTACGTTTTCTATGTATATTTGGAAATCTAGAATAAATAGTAGTACTTGTAACTAGCTAGACCATAACAAGTTAAATATCTAAATATATATGTTTGACAAAAAAAAGAGTTTTTTTTATATATATCCATTGTGTAATTCTTTTTTTGTATAATTAGATCACTCACAACGTAATTACAAACTTTACATTACATAGTAATAAGCTTTGATTTTGGAAATCTAGAATAAATAATAGTCGTAGGTGTGACAATAACATGTTAAATTAAGCTAACAATATAAAGATCTTATACTATCTGTACATCAAATTTAAGAAGGATAGTATGCATTCACGCATGGTTTAGAAAAAAGTCGCACCCAAAGGGTGGTAGCCTATCTTGGCGCAAGCACCAATATGGCTGATTCCAGGGGCATGAACCCGTGACCTATAAGTCATACGAAAATGACCATACTGTTTCTCCAAGGTTCCCTTCATCAGTACATATAACCTAAACAAAATTAAAGAAGGAGATTGGTTTGGAGAAATATATTACCTTGAGATCCACCTAGCATTTGAAGAGCATTAACAAAACGCCTATGCAAATCAGGGGACCAACATCTTCTTGCCTTTCTATGTGGTTGTTGAGTACTTGTATTTGTACTGTTGTTGCCACCTCCATTAATAATGCCTTGAGAGTCTTGCTGAATATTAATATTCACTTCTTCCAAATTCTTGTTATGATCTTCCACTACTATTTCATTCTGTTTATTAGATGAAGCAAGTGCTAATGTTGGGCTTGGACATGAAGAATTGTTGTCCAAGGCTAATTTTGGACCAACAGAAAAGCCCATGTGATCATTTTCTTTGTTAGAAGATGTTATAGTAGTGGATATTTGTTGTTTTGTTTCTTGATCACTTGCTGTACTCCATAATTGTGCAGACGTCATCCAATTTGCCTTATTATCAACAGTAGTAGCTATGTTATTTGCTGCTATTTTTTCTGCTCCTAATTCGGCAATTGCATTATTCTTAAGTGGAATGAATTCTTCAAGAACTGGTCTGTTTCCCATATGATTATTTTCACTATGAGATTGAATTTGGTGCCTTGAAGCCTCCATAGCTGTTAATTCCAAAACACACACACACACAAAATATTAGACTTGCAACAAGAAATAAGAACAAAATATACTCAATTAAGGTTTAAGCTAGCATATGTGAAAAAGTTCTGCTTGTGTGCTATTAAATGAAGGATTTAAGTTATATACCTGATAGTGACTAAGAATTCTCATACCTTACTGGTGCAGTTTAACCTATAATAACATGTCATGTACCATTTTTATTAGGTTATTATATTATACCTGTTGATGCTTATTGTACAAATTTACTTGTAATTATCTTGTAAGTAATTATATTATGTCGTTTTTTTTCACAATTTCGCCATCAGTGTATACAACTTATACCTCAAGTGACATAATCAAGAATTGACCGGTACATAATTTTTGAGACCTACTATTCTTGATCTGATACATCTCACACATAAAGTAGTGCACAAAGAAATCCATATAATTTCAATCTTACGACAAGCTAAAAAGAGAATAATTAAATGTAAGACCATTACTCAATGAATATCCGCTTTTATATTTACCTTATATGATTCTTTATTGTCTACTGTTATATATATCTTATAGGAAAAGAAAAACTTGTATATCTATGAAGCAATTATCTTGATATTAATTTTCTCGTGAAGAATGAATAGATTAATTACGTACCATTGGTTAAAAGTTGCATGCAAAGTGGAAGTTCACGCTTAAATGCATCAATCTTGACCCTTTCTTCTTCAAGTCGAGCTAGGAATTCTTCAAGATTTTGTGTTTGATCAATTTTCTCCCCAAATGATTTCAAAAGCATAGAGTAGCTTTGATGGGTTTTGCATTCAAGGCTTAGTTCTGAATTTGATGCCATATTCAGGATGCCAATATTTATCAAAATTCAAGATTCAAAAACTGGAAAAACGAGACTTCAAGGGCTAACTTCGGTGCATGTACAAGTGTCAATTAAGAAATTTCGCGCATATAATTCTCAAACTACAAATGGATTTGTTTTCCTGCTCAAATAGGAAGATGAGAAAAAAAAAGTTTGGTTTGAAACACAAGTGGTGGGATAGAGAGGAAAAAGGGAAGAGTTGTTTGTTTATGAACACAAGATGGATTCAAATATTGTGAAGATGATGGTGGTCTTTTTAGAGGGTTGAGTTCGAGGGAGAATAAACAATAAAGTAAGATTCCGGAGAGAGGAAAAAAAGTAAAAAAGTAAAAGCAAAGGGAAGGATAAAGAAAACAAAGAAAAAAGAAAAGAAGGGATAGTAACTCTTGCAAAGAGTAAAGGCAAAAAGTCATTTGTTGGTAGTCATGAAAGTGTGAAAGGGGTAGGCTGTCGTGAGATATTTATGGATATGATTTTAATTATATACATAGGAAGCTGATTTGTTACACTATCAATGTATATCATCCTGTTGTGGGAGTCTAATAGGTGGGTTATTATTTTTATCATGTTACTCACTCGTAATGTTTATTGCCGAAGGTCTATCGCAAAATACCCTCTCTATCTTTCGAAGTAAGAGTAAAGTTTGCGTACACACTATCCTCTTCAAATTCACTTATGAAATACACTAAATATGTTGTTGTACTACTAACTAATGCTTATTATAAAGGTTACCTATTAATATGTGACTTGATTATGTATATTTCTTTTTATACCGTCAATACTTATAGAACTTTTATATTGTACGCGATGACGGAGATTTTTTTTACTGTCCGTGAAATTCAACGTCGTGTGATAGCAGGTTATATTCTTTTTACCAAGTTACCAAATAATGTTCAAGAAATTTATTCATAGTTACTTTATAAGATTCACATCGTTCAATAAAACCTAACTAAATCGGTATGGTTATAGATCATGTCAATACACATCGACAATATAAAAAAAAGTTACACTATTATGTCACCTAAAGAATAACTATATCGAAAGTACATGAAGCACTAGCACTAGCACTATAGGGTCGGTTTATTCGAGGGATAGGCTTGTGAAGAAGTAAGCTTATATATTCCTTCCCCGACCGACAGCTGCTAGATTTCCCTATCTCTTCTAAAAGATTTCCAAGTCATTGGTCCGAGCTGTATGAGGTAAAAACTCATCCCACGTACAGTTTGGAGGTCTAGGCACCTGTCACGCCCCAAACCCGACCTTGGACGTAACAGGGATCCGATACTATGAACAACACCAGAAACACCTTATGAATTAATACTATCAAGTTACTGCTTAGTCTTTCATTAATAATTTCATTAAGTTACAAATAACTAAGTAAAAGTTATGGTAAAAAATTATGAAATAAAATCAGTTGAACTCGGTAATAAATAAGTTGTCAAAGTGTAGCAACACCAATGAGAGTCGAATAACAACCTCAACCAAATAACCACAAAACAACGTCTATCTATGAAGCTTCTAAGATGATAAAAGAAAATAGTATAACTTCAAGACTCAGCCTGAAAGCTAATACTAATAAAATAAAGATAGAATGATGCCCCACGAACAATCATGTGGGCTCACTGAATAGTCTCGAAAGAAGCAAGTTCTCATAAGTCGTAGGCGTATCACGAACCTGCTCTTCTTCGTTATTTGACATACCATAAAAAACAACAATGGTATGCCTGAGTACTGAGTACTCAGTGAGTGTCTCGGAATAATAAATAATATAAAATAATATAATATTAAGTAGTAAAATAATGTAAGTAAAGCAGTTCAAAATCCAGAGATAGAACAGTTTACCAAACTTAGAGAAACTATTAGTAGAATCAATTAAGAGAGAATTAAATCACTTTCAATCCAGTATACCACTTATCAAGATTAAGTTCCATTTATGAAGTCAAAATAAACATCAAGTCACTCACGAACAATCACAATCATGTCAATACATGCCAAATCAATGAAATGAAGGAATGACCATTAAGGTTCCCTAAAATCGCATAGAAGCACCACATCGGGGTTGTCACCCTCGATGGCTATCCTTCCTCCCAAATAGCTATGTAAACCCTACCGGGACTATAGTCCCTCGCTGACTATTCTTCCTCCCAAATAGCTAGGCAAACCACACCGGAGCTATTGTCCCTCGATGACTATCCTTCCTTCCGAATAGCTAGGCAAACCACACTAGGATCCATAGTGACTACCTTTCCTCCAAAGTAGCTAGGCCAAACACAGACAATAGAATCATGGCAAAATAGCTGAATCACAATCATAGCATAGAAGCCGAATCACTTATTATGAATTATGTTCATCATCCCGTTATTAGGGTACGTCAAATCATTTATGAGTTTAGACACCAAGTTCAAGTCATTAAATAAATTTCAAGTTCAACAAACCCGTTCAAAAAGTAAAACAAATGAAATATCCGAGCTTCCAAAAATCAAGTTCGAGGCATCCTTATCGACGTAAATCACATTCAAAGATTATAGCTTTATACACAAGTTTCAATAACACTTTAATAGAAAAAATCATGAATACATATATATAGACTGATACACCTAAGGTTCCATGAGGGCTTGTCCTTCACACACATGAAACCTTCCCAAAGAAATTATTTTTTAAGGTTGGAAAGTACGTTCGAAAAGAGACATACAAATCATCTTTAAAGTTAAAAGGATTTTAAAAAGAGACATACCTCAAATCCCGCTCTTTTAAGTGCACTACGATGTTCGTCATCCCTTTCGACATTAATATATAGCAATATAGGGATTCAATATTAGTAATAATACTCATGATTTGGTCATCTAGACATTTTATCAAACACTTGGTGGGCATGAAGCTCCACAAGCTCTCATCAATGGAGTTTCTACACGCAACAACTCATCCCTTTATTTCTAGATGATTCTAAAATCTCATGATGATACAACTAACATCCTTCATCATTACCCATAAGATAACAACAACCCTAAGTCAACAATCAACAACCCAAACATATAATTGCTAATATTTTTCTATCAAACCCATCATATTTTTCCAAACTATAATTTAATAACTTATGGTCTCCAAATACCAATTACATAACTATATTCGAGTGTAGGATGAAAGTCTTACCTTTTGATACCCAAGTCTTGAATTTCATATTCTAGGGTTTCTTGTACAAAATAAAGACTCAAACAAGAATCTATAAATTCTCAAGGTTTAATCATGTTAAGAATCATGAAATTAATACTAAAACTGATTAAGAATCATAGAAATGATCTTACCTTGATGTAGAAGGATGATAGGAAGAGGAATTTTGTGCTAGGGTTTTGGGTTGTTTTTCTCTCTCAAAGTCGTCCAAAGAAAGTGTGGAATGACTCTTAAAATCCCTAATTTTCGTACTTAATATATTTGCTTCAGCGTCGTCCGTCGCAGCGGTCAATTGTTTTGGTCCCTGCAGCGGTCTCCGCTGCCTAGGGAATTTATTTGCACCGTCGCAACGGTTAACTTTTTGACTGCTGCGACGCTCGCTACTAATTTCACCCCAAACATTCCAATTCTTTTCCAACTCAATTCCATTCCACTTTCAAACACTCATAATACTCCCAAACATAACCTTTGAGTGTTGGAAATTACTTTAGCCATAATTAGAGAGTGAACACCTATGGGCTTTACGCCTATCTTAATGGATTTAAACCTGACCTGAATTCACGAAGTGTTACAGCACCCCATCAGTAAGGGTGCGACTTAGGTCAATTAACACAAAAAATATATAGTTCATTGATCAACCATTTCGAACTCCCTACGAAGGAGCATTGTTTTTGCGAGGTCTTGATAATTTTCTTAGACCCCATTTTCATTGATTTTTTGCAAATTTGATGATGTATAAAATGTCTCTAATGAGCTAATGTCTCATATTTGAGCATGATAAATCAACGACTCATATTGAGCATGATAAATCACTTCGTCTCGACTTATTGCTCAAACATTATTGTGTTAGCGATTCTTCATCCAATGATAGATAAAACTGTTCTAACTGTTGGTACTCTATTGTACTTTATAAATCAGTACGGGAAGTAAATAACTATTACAAGTGTTCGAAAGGATAAATAAACGGTCAATCTTCAAAACTGCCGCAAGCTTGTTGTGTCTTGAATCTTAATAACCTGAAATCAAGAAACAACTAAATCTGGATGGTTACAACGTTGTGTGTTGAGTTGAGGGATTGCCCTCTGTCCTTACGACAAGATTGCCCCGTATATATGATTTTACATTAGCGGACAATAGTCTCCCAAGATAAAACAACACTTTAATCTCAACGCTACAAAGCCAATAGGTTGAGCCTGCCGAAGAAAATAAATATGAATCGACTTGCTGAAGATATGAAAAAGGAAGGAATAGTTTCTATCTTCTCTTCTGTTTTGTCTCTGTGTATATAATATGTCTCTATTGTGTATATCTTGTGTATATGAGGGTCTTTGCTCACTGTTTTTGTAGTGGTTTTCACTAACTGTTTGCTCACTGTTTTGAGCTGTGTTTTGTGCTATTTTCTGTCTGTTTTGCTCACTGTTTTGTGCTTAATTTCAGTCACGTATGTCTCTTCACAATTGAGCCAAAACAGCTCAATATATAGCATCACGAGTGGGCTGTTCAACTGTCCAAAACACTGCTATAAATAGTCATTAGGAGGGTTGTTAATGGCTGGTTTAAGACCATTAGTGAGGCATGTTAAAGGCTATAAGTGAGGCTGTTCATGGCCATTGAAGGAGGGTTTTTATGGAGGAGTTAATAAGCCAAGTAATGGCTGGTTAATGCTCCAAAAAATAGTCCAACGGTAGGCAGAAAGTTTTCTGCCTTCCGTCACCCCAAAATCAACTTTTCAGAAACTCTAGGGACCAAACTGTAAATATTAAGCAATTTGGGGTCCAAAAAGATAATATCAGAAAGTCCCCATAGCCCACGACCTGAGCCCGAGACCGAACGGGCGGGCGGCGGCGCGCGTGTGGGCTTAGCCTTGAACCCAAACACATCTAGGTCCTCCCTCCTTTAAACACATGGGATACCCCTTGGGGTCCCAAACCCTTTAACACATTAGAGACTTATATAGAGAGCAATTCTTTCTATTCCCACCGATGTGGTAGATTTGTCTCACACCATATTTCCATGCCTCAAACACCTTACTTCGTGGACCAATATCTCTTTCATTTCTCAACGAAATTTGATGATTCTTGGCCCTACGGTCATCTACTCACTTCGTAGATCATGCATGTGAGAAGAGACAAAGCCTCCAACATGCGGAACACTAGTGTTTAATTCATTAAATATGGGTGGACGCACCTCCCCAAAGGCAAATTTCCAACACTAACTACCCCTGGAATTAGTTTCCTGATAAATAAAGTAGTTAACTTACTATAAAAGATAAAATTACATCGATAATGTAAAAGTTATTTATATTGTACTTATTAAATAAGTTAAATGGTTGGGATGGGAAAGAAGGAACCAATTTAGAGTCATGTGGTTAGAGAAAAAAAAGAATCTGATGTTGGAACCTTTGGGACTTTAGGACAGTATATGAAATTCTAATCACTCAATATAAAAGATGATTCTCTTCTTCTTCTCATGGGGTTACCTTTTCCTTTTAGCCTCTTTTAATCTTTAACCTACATTTTTTCTCATATCTTTAGCTAATAATATGCTACAAAAGATTCATCTAGTAAGTTGTGTTATTCAAGATTCTGATTATAATTCTCCTTTGGCTTAATGGGTATCTTACAGACAGTATGCCACTAAGAGAAACGTTTTCAAGATAAGAAATTCAACTATTAATTAAATTATATTCTTGGCGTATACGGTTGATTGTAGTACTTGGACTTGTCCTTTTAACGAATTATTCAAATGCACCACTTCTTTCAATTAATGTAAGTTTTGATTCCAATTTTATGGTTGATTATCAACTATAAAGTTTCCTTTCTCCAAGAGCATATACACCGGTTACGTTCTTCTTCTTTTGAAAAATTGCACCTTTAGTTAAATCATAAATGTCATTAAATTTTGATTTAATTCTTATGATATTTGACTGAGCATATATATATTTAACCTTCATTAATTTGAAATATGCACATTTGATCTCTCTTCTTGCGAATCTTCACAATTTTAACGAATAATTAAGTATTAACCATTACATCATTTAGTTCCTTATGTTTTATGTTACATTTGTATAACAATATTACTCCATATTTGTGGTTAATGCAGTTATTAAAAATAATCTCGTTGTTACATATTTTCTAAATAAGGGATAGAAAATACATATTTTAGTTAATAAAAGATTAAACATATGTAACTAAATATCTTAATGATCAATTATAGTTTATAAATACTTCAGGGACCAAAATTCTATTATCTTTTTTTTAAAGACCATTTTATAGTAAGTATGGGAGAGAAAAAGAGGACATATTCAAGGTGGTGCTTAGTATATCAATCCACCAAAGCAACTTTCTTTTTTGCTTCAAAAGTTGCATAATTATTTTCTAGAATTGAGTGCATAATGCGGGAGAGAGGAGAATATCTAATCTATTCAATCAATTGGGAGAGAGACATTCAAATTCATTCATTTGCAAAGAATATAATATTTGCTTCAAAGGAAAGAATATCTGGAATTCCAATTCTACGACTCTAAATTAAGGAAAGCTAAGTAAGAGTGAGGGATCTTAAAAGGAACAAATTATGTCTCAGAAAAAGTATATTAAAGGAGCTAACTTAAGGGATTGAAAATCTTCTTCTGCTAAATAACTTTAATGAAGTGGATAGGAAGGTAGCTAGATTCTCTATATACACTATATATTTTTCTAATTAAACTCTTGGGATTTTTTTCTAAAATTTAACTTGGAGTCTTGGTCTTGATAAAGTTTTTTGGATCTTGGCCCAAACTTGTGGCACAATTTTCTCAAATCAACATTGCACAGTAAAGTTTGTGAAAAATGACTATCTCTTCTTATATTTTCAAGGTTGATTTTGGGGAAAATGCACAAATAACCATTTTTGGACTCTTATTTGAAGAATAGTTAAAATTTACAAAGTTTTTAAAGTTTAATCGTCTCAAATTAGCTTCAAACATGCAGGTCTGAAGTTGAAATTTCAGACTTGAATCATGTATGATATTGAACTGAGTTTGAATGTAGTTCAAATTCAGACACAAGGTTTTGAAGTTAGACATTGACAAAGTCTAACTTCACGCCTTTAGTTTAAAGTAAGGTTCTTCTACTTTATGACAACAAAGAAAAAGAAAGTGAAATAAAAACTTCTTTTAGATCATGCTAAGGTAATTCAAAAACACATAAAAAATTTATATATGTACATAAACCACAAGTGTATGCGTGAAGTTGCAAATATGGGCTAAATTTTAAGTAATTTTTACAAACCGACGATGGTTTGATAGGGTGCCATCACAAGTAGCAATCAGTGTCATTCCTACGTTAATTTCACGCGTGGTCGTTGAGTTTTACCCGTTATAACAGTACAATCATGAAACATTGTTTGTCACATTAAAATAACTAAAATTTATCCAGTATAATAGTAAATTCACAAAACTTAAAAACCAAATTAAAAGCACCTTGTTGGGTAGGTTTATAGTTATAATGCGCAATTTTTTTTGCCTTAGTGTTATATTGGGTACATTTTAATTACTTTATTATGAAAAAATAAATTTGTAATTTTAAGTACTATTATAGCAGGCAGTTACTTTAGTGTGACAAAAGATAGTGTAACTGAGATTTTACTTCCATAGTGAATAAACAATTTTTGGGAATCACTTATACTTTCTTTCCTCCTACTACTAAGATGTTTTAGTATTATCTTTTGCCTGTCCATGAATTCAACAACAATTTAAAAGGTTATTGCCTTATTATAATTTTTTTTTATCTATGCTTATTTTCAATTCTCCCAAATATTTCATTGATTACTACGGCTAATTTCCTGCCATCCTAAGTAAAACCAATCCTCTATTTTCATATGGTTTCTAGCTATTTGTGAATATAATATAAGGTCAAATGAGAAGATCGCTCAAGAAAAGGGGGTTTTGTGGTTCTGGATTGTAATTCGTTTTTGAAGACAAAGCTTCCTTAAACCTCCTAATTCATTTGTATCTTGATGTGAGGTCATCTCATTTCATGAATAGAAGAATTGCACTTTGTGGAACCAGAATTTTCATGTAACCTTTTTGAAATTATGTAATAGAATATTTTCCGAATATTCTTTCATTAATGGTATATATTTTATTTTAGGTAGAATTATATTCCTATTGTAATTAGATCTCCTATTTTAGGTAGAATTATATTTCTTATTGTAATTAGGTTGATTAGTTATCTAGTTTAAATATTCTTGTACTACTGTATATATTGTACATTATTGATGAATACAATCAAGGGAACATATTCCTTTATGGTATCAGTAGCCTAAACATACCTCCACCGCTGCCGACCATAGCTCTCGGTCGCCACCCCCACGGAACCCTATTATTTTTTCCCCAGCCATTCTCTCTCCCTTCTCCTCCTAAATTTCATCTTCCATGGTAGACAAAACCAAATTCCATCATGCACTTGCAGTAAACAACATCAAAACCTTCATCCCTATCACCCTTGAGATGAAAAAAGGGTCAATACTCCTCGTGAGCAGAGCCTTTTTAAGATTTATTGTCGTATTTACGAAGTTATCGACCACATTATCCCTCCTACATCGAAGTCCACAGAGCTACCCTCGACTTCGACTTCTGATGATACACTCTGGTCTCGTTTGGACGCAGCCGTCCTCCAGTGGATATACAACACAATCTCTAATGATTTGTTGCACACCATTATTAAGACTGATGCTACTGCCCGCCAAACGTGGAAACGTTTGGAAAGTATTTTCCACGACAACAAACCTCAACGAGCGTTATACCTTGAAAATCAGTTCAAGGACGTTCATCAGGACGATTTTCCAAACGTGTCTGCATATTGTCAAGAACTCAAGATGCTTGCTAACCAACTCTCCAACGTCGGTGCACCAGTCACTAATCAGTGATTGGTCATGAAACTTATTGCAGGCTTGAATGAATTCTATAATAGCATTTCCACCATCCTTCAGCAATGCACTCCGTCACCTCCGTTTTATGAGGCCTGTTCGAAGCTTATTCTTGAGGAAACCCGGAAAATAAAGCGCAGCACTACTCAGGCCAGCACTGCCGACACCACCCTCACCACCACCATCGGGCCCCCAACTCCGGCAACTAGAACCATCGGCCCGAGGATCCACAATAACCCGCATCCACCTGCCATTACTGCCGGAGCAGGCATTCCGGCAAGGGCCGCGGGGGATGGCATTTCGGCAACAACGGCGGTGGGAAGGGCGATCCCATCGACAGAAATAGCCAGCCGATCACGGCAAAGGGCGGCCCTCCGCCGTGGGCTGCCTACCCATCGTGTGCCGCGTGAGCCCCACCATCATGGGCCTCTCCTCCTATCCCGTATCCGACATCCCCATAGACTCCATCTCAGAACCGACAGACCCACCCTAACATACTCGGCCCATGTCCCTAATAGGCCTACACAACACAGGCTCCTCGGCCCTCAACATATGCACCGACTAACATTGAGGCAACTATGAACACAATGTCACTCAACACTCCAGATGAAAATTGGTATATGGATACAGGCGCCACATCTCACATGACGGCATCACAAGGTACTCTCTCGTCTTATTCCAATTTGAGTAATTTAAATCGAAATATTATTGTTGGTAGTGGACAAGGCATTCCCATTCACGAATTTTGTCATTCATCCTTATCCCCACCACATCTACCACTAATCTTAAAAAATATCCTCTATGCCCCTAAACTCATTAAGAATCTAATCTTTGTGTGACGTTTCATAACTGATAATAATGTTTCCCTTGATTTGATCCTTTTGGTTTTTCTGTGAAGAATTTTACAACAGGGAGATGAATAATGAGATGTGACAGCACCAGAGATCTCTGCCCTATTTCAAATGCCGTCAACAATCCAGCCTCAGTTCCATTAACCTTTGCTGCTTTTTCGTCTTTCTAATGGCACTCTAGATTAGGACATCCGGAGATTATATTTTACGCTCCCTTAGGAACAACAACAATAATAACATATCCAGTAAAATCCCACAACGTGGGATCTGGAGAGTGTAGAGTGTACGCAGACCTTACCTTTAACTTAGTAGGTAGAGCAAATGTTTACTCTCCCTTAGAAAAAATAATTTTATTAATTGCAACTGTATTTCTAGGACTCCTATATGTGAATCCTGCATTTTTGGGAAACATGTTAAATTACCATTTTTTACATCCACAAATTGTACTTAACTACCTTTCGATATCATACATAGTGATTTATGGACGTCCCATATTTTAACTACGGCTGACCATCAATATTATGTGTTATTTTTGGACGATTATTCCAACTTTTTATGGACTTTTCCAATTGGCAATAAATCCCAGGTCTACCCCATTTTTTCCTTATTTAGTGCTCTCGAAAAAAATAAAATTTGAAAAGAGCATTAAATCTTTTGAATGTGACAATGGCATGTAATTCAATAATAATATATTCAAACAGTTTTGCTCCAATAACGGTCTTACTTTTTATTTTTCCTGCCCTCACACCTCCTCTCAAAATGGTAAGGCCGAATGGAAAAGCTGAACCATAAACAACCTAATTAGTGTCTTACTTGCTCACGCCTCAATTCCCCATCAATTCTGACATTACGCACTCTCCATGGCTACTTCTCTCCTAAATATAATCCCAAACAAATCTCTAGCTCAACGGTCGCCCAATCAAGTTCTGTTTCGTAAGAACCCCTCCTACCAACACTTGCGTAACTTTGGATATTTCTGTTATCCTCTCCATCCGACCACTTACAAACTCCAACCCCGGTCTTCCCCGTGTGTGTTTCCGGGTTACCCCGCCAATTATCGTGGTTACTCGTTGACTTGTTAAGCCGTAAAATTATTATTTCACGTCATGTCCTATTTGATGAGTCTCAATTCCGCATTGCCTCCCTAAACTCGCCACATCGGCATTCCCATGACTTCCTAGATGATGACCTGAACCCTCTTCTAACTCATCATTTATATAGTCCGCCGTCCTAGACCCCGGCCCCCACTTTAGACAGTCCGGGACACACTGCCTACTCGGTTCTGCTGACGGTGGCCCAGAACAGCCCGCCTAAGGGTGATTCTGCAGCCACTTCTAGGCAAACTGAGCATCGGCCAGCCGGTCCCACCACATCTTCCCTTCCTCCTCTTCCCGATAGTCCTGCGGAACATCCCCTTCCCATCCCATGTCTCGAGACATGCTCTCAGACCATGGAAACCCGTGCCATACACAGAATTCATAAACCCAAATGGTTGTTTAACCTATCCCTTTCAGTTGTCTCTTCCTCAAAATCCGAAGTGTGTCTTGTCCGACCCTAATTGGAAAGCCACAATGATTGACGAATATAATGCTCTTATTGATAATAATACGTGGGACCTAGTACCCCATCCACCTAATGCTAACATTGTTCATTATATGTGGATTTTTAGACATAAAAAAAATCTGATGGTTCTTTTGAGAGGTACAAGACTCGTCTTGTAGGTGATGATAGGTCTCAACAGGTGGGAGTGGATTGTGATAAAACGTTCAGCCCGATCGTAAAGCCCGCAACCATCCGGACCGTCCTCAGCATTGCTCTATCCAAGTCGTGGCCCATTCATCAGCTTGATGTCAAGAATGCCTTCTTACATGGGGATCTTCATGAAATGGTATATATGCATCAGCCTATGGGTTTCATGGATCCTATTCATCCGGATTATGTGTGTCTGTTGCGGAAATCACTCTATGGACTGAAACAGGCTCTTCGAGCATGGTACCAGCAGTTCGTCGATTATGTCTCCTCAATCATTTTTTCACACATCAGATCCGATCATTCCCTGTTCATCTACAACAAGGGTCCAGACATGGCTTACCTATTGTTATATGTTGATGATATCATCCTCACCATGTCATCTGATGCTCTCCGCCGGTCCATTATGTCTCTCATTTCCTCTGAGTTTGCTATGTAGGATCTGGGCCCCCTAAGTTATTTCTTGGGCATCTCTGTCACTCGACATTCAAGCGGCCTATTTTTGTGTTAGAAGAAGTACGCCGATGAGATCATTGACCGTGTAGGAATGACATCTTGCAAACCATTTCACATGCCAATAGACACCAATTCCAAGCTCAGTGTTAATTCCAGCCCCTCATATTCAGACCTGACTCACTATCTTAGCCTGGCTGGAGCCCTGCAATACCTCACATTCACGAGACCTGACATATCATATGTCGTACAATAAATCTGCCTACACATGCACAATCCAATGGAAGCACACATGCATGCCCTCAAATGTATTTTACGATACGTCCAAGGTACACTTCACTTCAGATTACATCTATACAGGTCCTCGCTCACTAGTCTCACTGCTTATTATGATGCTAACTGGGGTGGATGTCATGACACCCAACGCTCCACGTCTAGTTACTGCATTTTCCTCGGAGATAACCTATTGTCTTGGTCTTCCAAAAGGCAACCTACACTATCCCGATCTAGTGCCGAAGCAGAGTACAGATGTGTCGCTAACGTAGTCAGTCTTGTTGGATCCGTAACCTTCTACTTCAGCTTCACTGCCCGATTCAAAAGGTAACACTGGTCTAATGCGATAATATTAGTGCGATATATCTTTTCGGAAATCCCGTCCAATATCAGCGCACTAAACACATTGAGATGAACATTCATTTCGTTCGCGAAAAAGTGGCTCGTGGTCAAGTTCGTGTCCTTCATGTTCCTTCAAGATATTAGATTGCCGACATCTTCACCAAAGGACTTCTGCGCATACTATTTGATGATTTTCGAGCCAGTCTCAGTGTTCGTGAATCTCCCGCTTCGACTGCGGGGGTGTAATAGAATATTTCTCAAATATTCTTCATTAATTGTATATCTCTTATTTTAGGTAGAGTTGTATTCCTATTGTAATTAGGTCTCCTAGTTTAGGTAGAATTGTATTCCTATTGTAATTAGGTCTCCTATTTTAGGCAGAATTATATTTTCTATTGTAATTAGGTTGTTTAGTTACCTAGTTTAAATATTCTTATACTATTATATATATATTATATATTATTGATGAATACAATCAATCGAACATATTCCATGAATTGGAATGAAAAGGTTACATTTTTATAGACTTATGAATCTAAATTATTGATTTAACTAGGATATGTAGATTAATATCTACAATACCATCCAAGAAATGGCCTATAAATGACACTGTAGATATACATCTATTATTAGTTTCCCGTTCCTAGCGTGTTTTATTTTAAAGAGATTTCCATCAGTTATCTAATTGTAATTTTCAACTTGGTATCTCTATGACATATGTCCTAATTTTTATTTTTAATAGTATGATATTTCAAACTGAACGATCTAATTGATTCAAATTCGTGTCACACGAGGCTTATTTAAGGAGATGCAATTTTTTCATTTTCGGTTTTCGGATATGAGACTTCTGATTAAGACTACTACAGGATAAATATTAGTTGCTCACTGATTATAGCAATACATAGAAAATGAGATTAGTAAACTTTTTTCTTGCTTCAAGTATATATCCAGGAATTCGTTTTAGTTCGGATTCGTGTCCTAAAAGGCCGACCATGAGAAACTTTAATTCTCCTTACCAAGAGGGCTCTGTTCATAGAGTTCAAACCCGTATCCGAAATTATTGGTTCGATTAATTCGACTTCACCCCCTTTAAAAATGACTATGAGAAACTTCAGTACTCATTATCGAAGAGGTTTATGTTATTAAAGCTCAAACTCGAGACTTCATCATAATAACTGGTTAAATATGCAATAACAACGAAAACAAATTCAGTGTAATCCACAAGTGGAGTCTGAAGAGATTAAAATGTACGAATCTTTACAGCTATCTTTATGGTGTAGGAAAGTTATTTTCGGTTGACCCTTGGCAACCCTCCTCCTTTATTCAGACTTGAGACCGTCAATATGAACGAATTCACACAGACGGAGTTAACTAGTTAAATATACATTGATACTAAAAAAAAAAACAATTTAAATTCATATGAAATTCCACTCATGTTGTAACAGTAACAACATAGGCCTTTTTATAAGAGGAATATTACACAAAGTTGAAAGAGAGAGAAAGAGAGAGGCTGCATCTAATTCCCTAGCTTTTGGTCATTGCCAAAAGAAAGAAAGAAAAAAGAGGTGTTTTTAAGTGTATTGGGTGAATGATGAAGCTTTAATTTGTTGCTTTCTATGATCAGTCTTCAGTTACAAGACTCCTCAGCTCTCCAAAACATAACTTTTTTTTGTAGATTCTCTCCTCCTGTCCTTTCTTTTTCTCATATGTTCTCTTTTAGTTTTCATTGAGTGTTATGTAGTTATATTGGATTCAGATTAATTTGAATTTTCAACGTGTAAGAGTTATTAAAGAGGAAAGTATTTTTTATTATATTTTTTTCATATCAAGAGCTCGAACGCAAGATCTCTAGTTAAGGGTCAAGAAATTCTGTCTATCCCATCACATTTCTTAATGATGTCTGTAAAAAATGAATTTTGGGCCTAATTCAACCTCAAAAGCTAGCTCATGAGGGGAGGATTGTCCAAGTCCATATAAGGAGTCCAAATTCTCATCCCATTTCCGATGTGGGTCTTAACACTCCCTGCACGTCCATACCCCGTTAACTGGAGTGTGAATGACATAATTTGGGGACCCAACATCGGTGAATAGAGACTTGGAATGAGCTTGTCTCTGATAACATATAAAGAATGGATCTTGGGTCTAACTCAATTCCAAAAGCTAGTTTATGAGGGAATGATTGTCCAAGTTCATATAATGAGTCCAAATTCTCATTCTATTTTCGAGGTGAGACTTTTAACATTGTCTTCTATTTAATTTGTAAAGCAAAAAAGAGTTTATAGTCTGTATACTGTCGATGTATAGATCTTACATCATTAGATCAATTTTTGTTAGTAACTTGGAAATAAAAAATTGACAAACTATAACCGGTTGAATTGATTTGATGATTATAAAGGAATTTTACACCACTGGTATATATTAATTTCTTTTTAAATGTTAGCGTCTCTGTCCTATGCATGAGATTCTCCTAGTGACACGTTAAGGTGATATTCCCCAAATATATATCTATAGGTCCTTCTGAATATCCCTTTTGTCTGGAAGTCCAATTTAGAGAATGTTCTATTCTTCCCCTCATTAGAAATAGTTCAACCCCACCATATATTTATTTTATACATACTACATTATTGTGAAAAATGGAAGCCGCTATGTGTATGTTGTGTATATCTCATGCAATATTTTGATGGAAAATTTGAGCTCTTAGTCCTCAAAATATCAAAGATTTCTAATTCTGATCCTCATAATATATGATTAAATATATCTAATTTTTAATTAATTAAAAATTAAAAACGAAAAAGGAAAGGGAAAACCCTCGTAAGTATAACTCATTTTCTATAAAAGCCCTTTAACTTTGCTTTATCTAATATCACCAATAATGATTTTCTACTTAATTTAGTCATGTCAAGACACGAATTTGCAAAAACAAGAAATGTGTTTTTTCTTTGTCAAAACAAATGTATACCAATGAAAGAAATATTCTAAAAAAGAAGCCAATAGTTCAAATATACTTTCATTTGTCTAAAAATCATACACTTACAAGATACAAAGCATATGTGTTCAAATAAAAACAAGCTAATTAAGTGCTTTTTACTTGAAAGGATTAACACATAACAATTTAAATATTTAAAAGATTAACGTGTATGTATATTATTGGTGCAAAATTGAGGTAAAGACTGGCCTCAAAGTGCCAAATTAGAGGAAGGCTATGGTCTAATGGAATATCTTTTTTTAAAAAGCTAAGTAGGGCGTATGTATTTTATTATTTATATTATAGAAAAATTAAAGATCACCTTCGGAACCAAAATCCTTCCAATTGTTCCAAAATATTCCCTTCTGCCAGCTTTTGCTAGGCCTTTTTTTCTTGCATGCATTATGCAAGTATGACATGCATGTTGTGATTTCTGACACGTAGATAATTAAATACCTCTACCTAACTTATAAAGTTTTATAAACTCATTCCAAAATCTACTAAGTACTATATAGTTTGTCAGATTTTAATTCTACACACTGATAATATAAAAATATTTATAATTTATAATTTGATTACTTTTAGACAGCTATAGGTAAATTTTTCACTACTAGAATAAAAGTTTTTGCCATCGACATTCAGTGAAAAATTTGTACTATATAACATGATTTTTCCACCTCATTTCCACTGAACTGGCTTACTTGAAAAACGCATGGCGGAAAATAGGTTCCCATTGAAACGCTGAAAAACTTCTTAATTTTTTCGTGTGAAAAAACTACTATTTAAATTTTTTCCACCGATATTCAGTGAGAAATATTCGCAAAATATTTTTCAGTGGAAAATTCAATGGGAGAATATAGATTTTTAGTAGTGTCTCGATAAACATTAATAGAGAATCTAGAATGATAAAAATTGATAACTGACCTGCTGTTAAAAATTAAGATCCACTAAAACTGTAGATTTTTTAAACTTAAATCCATTTTCTAATTAAACTTCGTTTTGTATTACATAAGATGTAAAATATGTTGAAAATTTGTCTTTGGTGGGAGGTGCGTCCACCCATATTTAATTATTTAAATACTAGGGTTCCGCATGTTGGAGGCTTTGTCTCTTCACACGTGCATAATCTATTAAGTGAGTAGATGACCGTAGGGCCAAATATCGTCAAATTTCGTTGAGAAATGAAAGAGATATTGATCCACGAAGTAAGATGTTTGAGGCATGAAAATGTGGTGTGGGACAAATCTACCACATCGGTGAAAAAATGAAGAATTGTTCTCTTTGTAAGTCTCAAAATTAGCTAAGGGTTTGGGACCCCAAGGGGTAACCCATGTGTTTGAAGGAGGGAGGACCTAGATGCACTTGGGTTCAAGGCTAAGCCCACATGCGCGCCGCTGCCGCCCGCCCGTCTCATCCGGTCCGGGTCTTGGGCTTTGGGCTTCTTCTGATAGATCCCAAATTATTTATTATTTACAGTTTGGTCACTAGAGTTTCTGAAAAGATGAAATTGGGAACGACGGAAGGCAGAAAGTTTCTGCCTACCGTTTGCGTTGATTTTTGGAGCGTTATTGCACATTAACCGACCATTACTTGGCTGATTAACTCCATCCTTCAATGGCCATAAACAACCATTACTTGACTGATTACTCCCTCATTCAATGGCCATAAACAACCATTTCTTGGCAGTTGAGAAGTCTCCCCTTATGTTATATATTGATGCCTTTTGGCTCAATTGTGGGTGACAGAAAAACGAGACAACACGATATACACACAGAGACAAACAGAAGAGAGAAACAACACAAATTCTGTCAAAAAAGTGAGCAAAAACAGTGTCTAAAACATAAACTCTTCCTTCCTTTTCCATTCTTCAGCAAGTCATTTCGTGTTTGTTTTCTTCATCAGAATCAACATATTTGCTTTGTAGTGTTGATTAGTTGCTGTTTTATCTTGGGAGACTATTGCCCGTTAACGTAAAAGCATATATGGGGGGCAATCTTGTCTTAAAGATAGAGAGCCATCTCTCAACTCAGCCACAGTTGTAACAATCCAGATTTAGTGTTTCTTGATTTCAGGTTATCAAGATTCAAGACTCAACAAGCTTGCGGCAGTTCTGAATTGCCTATTTGTTTATCCTTTCGAACACTTGTAATATTTATTTACTTCCCGTATTGCTTTACATATCCAACAAAATATACTAAAAACATGCAAGTAATTCCGACAGAAATTTTTGAGGTAAGTCCGTCGTAATGCGTAAATAGGGAAATTCCAACAAAATGTTGGGTGAAAAAGCTTTCGACTAGCCAATTTTCAATAGATATCCCTCGGTATGTACTTCCGTAAAACAATTTGCAGATGTTTAGCAATTATATAATTATATATACCTGTAAATTAGTCTTGAGCTGAGGGTCTCTTGGAAACAACCTCCCTATCTCCCAAGGTGGGGGGTAAGATCTGCGTACATTCTATTTTCTCAGGTCCCCACTTATGGAATTATACTGGGTATGTTGTTATTGTTGTTGTTTGTAAATTAAGATGATGAAATTTGAACTCACATAAATCATCATATTGAATAAAAGAACTTCAGTACTTTGAAGGAGTATTAGTGGTATGATGCTAAAGTATACTTTTGAAGGATTATATAAAAGTTTACTTTGCTGGGAGAGATTCGTTTATTTTCAATATACGTACTTAGGTACTTTAATTAGTGTCTCCTACATATAACAATTGATGGATATCCCTTAAGAAATCCTTAATACAGATTAGCAAGATACTAACTGCATACATAATCTTCCTAACCAAGATTAGGCATGGGATATGCAAGGCAAGGAAAACTTAACTACGTGCCAATCAAAATAAACAAATGACTCCTACATGATGGAAACATAATTGTGTTCTCAAAAGGTCTAGCAAATTAAAATACACTTATTTCATGTGTAAAGTATATAAAATAAGGGAAAAGGGCAAAAATTTGCCCCATACTATTCAAAACTGAGTTCTTTGCCCTTCTTCCGATTTTGACCTAATCTTACCCGCCGTTAGAAAAAGTCTTGACCTTAATGTAACGAAGCGCTAATTTGAGAAAAATTTAAATAATAGTCGGGATCGGCCCAACATGAGCAATGATAGACAGATCCAAGACTTAAATAGTCCTTGTGTGCTTGCTTGAGTAGTAAATTTAGACATTTCTCTCGAAGAATTTGAACACCTAGAATCCACTCATTGAGCAACTCTTTCCTTCTTTAATTTTTGGTCTAATCTTACTCCGTCGTTACGAAAAGTCGCATTTTCCCCGCTTAACCCCTAATGGAGCTCTAATTTGAGAGAATCTAAACCATATACAATTAAGAGGCAAATTTGGACCTCTTTTCTCAAATAATTAGCGCACGTGAAATTCACTCATTTTTTTCCGGAGCTTAGTTAATGGTAAGAACAATTTGAAATAGTATAGGGGCAAATTTGGATCTTTTCAATATCCCTATTCTGTCTCCAATATATAGCCAACTATATTACCCAAATGGCCAAATCGATTTGAATATTTTTACCAATAATTCAAAATTCTTATATTCAATCCTATCCAAGCTTAAAGTGATAAAAATAGAAAGGGAAAGGTTGGTATTTAACTCTATATTTTGCATTATAATGAAAAATTATTCTCTTATTAGGCTTTGTGGAAAGCGAATGAAATGTACATTTACGGGTTGTAAGGGCTTCTTTAAGAATCTTTTAACTGGCAAAGTATTCAAATGATGAATAAACTGATTATTCCATTAAATCCCATAAAATCCATTTTGGATAATTAGATTCTTCATTTTTTTTCCTTTCTCATATTAATAAAGGTCTCTTTATACGTCAATCATTAATATCTTTTGTTAGAACCATTGACCTACAACAATTTTTGAACCGTGTTTGTCACTATAGTAATATCCTCCCATGTATTAAGCGAATTCAACAATTTATAATATAAGATGAAAAAAATCTTATTATCCTATTTGCACAATATAATTTTCAGCGAATTTTATTGAGCCTCACTCGTTACCAACATCTAGCAATGCTCCTAAATGTTGGGGCCAGCTGGACCGTTAGCGCGGTATATATATGCCTATATGAGCTTCCCGAGAAGCTAGCACCGACCGAAATCAACATAGAATGAAGGAGACAACCCTAATTTTGTGTTGATTTTACAATATTTGGGTCCCTTTCCAAGATATACGTATAATGCTACTAGTCTTAAGGAATTATTTAGTATTCAAAATTCTATTTGGGCTTTGACTTAAGTAAAATGCATCAAAGAGCATATATATAAGCATCCAAAGCATGTGAGAAAATGGAGAGCGGAATAAGAATCACTTTGGTCGGCCTCTTAGCAAAAGATATAGAGTATTGCTGAAGATTGGAAATCAATTGGGCAATTAAAAGTAAGTTCACAAAATAAAATAAAATAAAATATACAAGAGGAAATATATTTTACATATCAATCAACTATGCTTCCATTGCAAATTAAGTTATGTTAACATTTATATCTATTATAGAAGGTTATCTTATCATAACTATATATAATATTTGCCCAAATCGACCATCTACTGCTACCCTCTCTTTTATGAGTTTACAAACTCATGTTAAACATTAGTTGTCACCATAGTGTCAACTAAAAAGACAAGAATAATTAGTTTTCTACACAATTTTTTGGAAAAAAATTTCAAAAATATACAATTTGCTCACTTATATTGTAAAAAAACAGTCCAAAACTTACATTGCAAAGCTCTGACTTAAAAATACTTTTATACAGTGTTATACACTTATATACAAAAGACATGTGTATTATGTATATAGATGTTTGAAGGTGTATAATATGTAGATATATATACTAAAAAATATAAGTATACAATATTATACACAAAAATATCCACATATACACATTTATACACAACTTACTGCATCCGAACCCCTGTATGAAGTGTTAGACAAAACTCTTAAAACATCAATTACGTCAACAGATCAACCCAATCATTGAAAATTCACTATGTATTATATTAACCACTATGCCATTTGTAACTTGAAGGAATCTTAATATACATTAACGTAACAGATAATCCACAAAAACACTCGAAGAAAGATCCGACCTTGATTATTTTCATTAATGTAAAAGATATATATACATGATATACAATATTTAATTATAGAAATTAAATTTATCTTTTCCTACAAAACTACTATCTTTTCCTAATACAATACTACTACCATAATTACATTTGTATAAAAATTCTAATAGGACTATACAAAATATATATGGAATATACACGATATATACGTGTATATTCTTTCACACCCCACAGTCATAGCGGGCGATTGTCGTAAGCTGAGACTGTCCCTAAAGTAATCAAACAGAACTAAGGGAAGACCCTAGTAAATATGTCAGCAATTTGATACCGTGAAGGGACATGCAAGACACGTACTTGTCCACGAGCTACCTTTTCGCGAATAAAGTGAATATCCATCTCGATATGTTTAGTGCACTGATGTTGGACCGGATTCCCAGAGAGATAGACCGCATTAACATTATCGCAGTAGACCAAGGTAGCTTTCTGAATAGGAAAGTGAAGCTCTAATAGGAGATTACGCAGCCAATAGGACTCAGACACTACATTGGCTACTCCTCGATACTCCACATCCACACTGGAGCGTGATAAAGTAGCCTGGCTTTTAGCTGACCAAGAGACCAAGTTATCACCAAGAAACATACAATATCCAGATGTCGAACGTATGATATCTGGACATCCACCCCAATCAGCATCTATATAAGACATGAGAGTAGATACGGAGGATGGATATAAGTGCAAACCATAATCAAGAGTGTCCTGAATGTAACGTATAATGCGTTTGAGAGCGTGCATGTGTTCGTCCCTCAGATCATGCATAAATAAATACACATGTTCCACTGCATAAGTAATATCGAGCCTCGTGAATATAAGTTACTGAAGAGCCCATGCAAGACTACGATAGTGGGAGAGATCATCGTAAGGTGTTCTAGAATTAGCACTCAACTTCAGTTTGGTGTCAATTGGAGCAAGAGATGACTTACAGAATGATATGCAAGTCCATTCAATAATCTCAGCTGCATACTTTCTCTGGAATATAAATAGACCACCTGCATGACGAGTTACAGCTATACCAAAAAAATAACTCAAAGGCCCCAAGTCTTTCATAGCAAATTCAGAGCTGAGAAGAGACATGATAGACTTGCGCAGTTTATCAGAAGAGGCAGTCAATATAATATCATCCACATATAACAAAATGTATGTCAGAGAAGTACCATGACGATATATGAACTTAGAATGATCAGACATGTTGTGAGAAAACTCAATAGTAGACACATAATCTGTAAACCTTTTGTACCAGGCATGAAGGCCTGCTTTAGCCCATACAAGGACTTATTCAGCAAATATACATGGTTAGGATGATTGGGGTCCCTGAAACCCAAGGGTTGATGCATGTATACCGTTTCCTTGAGATCACCATGTAAGAATGTATTTTTCATGTCTAGTTGATGAACGGGCCAAGATTTGGAGAGAGCCAGACTGAGAACGGTGTGAATAGTTGACGATTTGACCACCGGACTAAATATCTCTCTACAATCCATGCCAACCTGTTGAGTTTTGCCATCACCTACAAGACGAGCATTGCCTCTCAAAACAACCATAAGATTTTTTCTTATGAGTAAATATCCATAAAGAACGAATCACATTAACACCAGGCGGACGGGGCACCAACTCCCACGTCTTATTTTCAATAAGAGCATTATATTCATCATCCATGGCCATTTTCCAATTTGGGTCATGAAGGACAAACACGGGGTTACGTGGTAGGGGTGATTCAATGATATTAAAATTGAGATTAAAATATCGCTTTAGTTTAAAAATACCATATTGGCTATGAGTAATGGGTCATTGACTCGGAATAGAAGTGGGACAGACCTGGATCAGTGTGGTGAGGTCAGAACTGGCTCGGTTTAGGAGGTGCAAGTTCGGGTTGGGAGGTGGGCCTGCTGGTCGAGAAGCTGTACCGATGGACTAACTGGATGGGCCAGCAGGCAGTGGCCTGTTGGCTGGAATTGAACACAAGAAGGACTGTCTGGGCCAGCCGGTGTCTGCTGGTCCAGATCCCGAGACGGGGGTCGGGTCAAATGGTGGAGCACATACGGTGAGAGCTCATCATCCATAAAATTATAGGAATTAGAAAAGGATAAATCATAACATTTATAACCACAATGATTAGATGGATAAGCTAAAAACACACAAGCAATAGAGCAGACTTGTAGTTTGTTTATTGTAGTGGACCTTGTTTCCTGCCTTTGGAGTTGATGAAATGGACAGTTCGCACTAAGCTAGTTAGCGGGTAAGATCAAATAGATCTTTCTTTATTATGAAAAAAAGGATCCCCCTTCCTTGCCCAACTATTTCGGGTATAAGCAAATTGGGAACCTGCGGGGGGGCTTCAGGTAGGGCATCCATTGGCTTGGATAGGGCATTTAGTCCATGTTGCTAGGAAAAAAAGGATAGCATAAACATCCAAACACCCTAAGATGAGAATAGGACGGATCTTTGTGATAAAAAATTTTGAGTGGAGATTTGTATGCTAATCCTTTGCTAGGGAGTATGTTAAGAAAGTACCTGGCAATTTGTAGTGCATGATGTCAAAATGAATGTGGTAATGAAGCATGAGCTAATAATGTTCGAACAATATTATTAATGGTGCGTATTTTTTGCTCGGCTTTCCCATTTTGTGAGGATGTATGTGGACAAGAAAACCGGAAAGATATACCATTAATGTTACAAAATTCTCTAAATGACCCATTATCATATTCCCTTCCATTATCACATTAAATGTTTTAATTTTCCGTTTAAATTGGGTACGGATGAATGCTATAAACAACATGATTGTGGAATAAACTTGAGACTTTTTAGATAACGGAAAAGTCCACAAAAAATTAGAATAATCATCCAAAAATAACACATAATAACGGTGGCCCAAAGAGCTCAAAATGGGTGATGTCCACAAATCACTATGAATAACATCAAATGGCAACAAAGTACTAGAATTGGAGGCAACAAATGATAATTTAACACGTTTACCAAGCAGAAAAGGACAATCATTAGTACTATGCATACTATTGCACTCAATAAAATTATATTTTTAAGAGAGAAAAGAACAGATGCTCCCGGATGACCCAAACGTGCATGCCATAAGCAAAGTGCTAAAACGGCAAACGTAGACGGTGTGGCTTGATTAGTGGTGATGGGATATATCTCCCCCCGATTATTACATATCATTAGAGGTATCCCCGTCGTGAAATCCTTCACAGAAAATCCAAAAGGGCCAAAGTCAACAAAAACCCAGTTATCAGTTGTAAATTTACGAGCAGACACCAAATTTTTTATTAGTTGAGGAGCATGACGAACATTTTTCAAGGCTAAAGGTGAGTTCGGGGAGATAAATTTGTGTGACCATAACCACTAACTGGAATTGAATTACCATTACCAACAATAATGCCACGATTTTTGCTCAAATTGAAATAAGATGAAAGATTACATGGCACAGACGTCATATGAGAAGTGGCACCAGTTTCTTGTACAAAGGGATCATTGTACTCCACCTCCATTCTTCGGGAATTCTCGTCGTCTTAAAAATGACGTTAAACAACTTAGTCAGCCACTCCAAACCTGCCCTACCTGCGCTCTTCCAAAATTCAATTGGGATCTTATCAGGCCCGACCGCTCGTCCCCTGCGCATCCTAAGAACAACACCCTTAACCTCCTCAACCTTAATGCTTCTACAATACCCAAAATCCCGATACCTACCAGATTGCTCCAGATCTCCCAGCACAATGTCTCTATCTCTTTTTTCGTTCAAGAGTTTATAGAAGTAAGACTGTCACCTCTGCCTATTATGCGCGTCCTCCACCAGTACTTTGCCATACTCATCCTTGATGCACCTCACATGATCCAAGTCACGGGACTTCCTCTCCCTCGCCTTGGCTAGTCTGTACAAATTCATATCCCCGTCTTTCTCCTCTAATTCCACATACAAATGTTCAAAAGCCGCCATTTTCGCCACTGTAACCGCAAGTTTTGCCTCTTTCCTCGCCATCTTATACAGTTTCTTATTCGTCCACTTCTCCACCTCATCTTTGCTTTCTACTAATTTCACATACGCCGCTTTCTTTGCTTCCACCTTCTCTTGGACTTTATCATTCCACCACCAGTCCCTTCGATGCCCACCATGGCTACGCCCCGAAACCCCAATCACTTCTCTAGCTACCTCTCGAATGTAACTAGTCGTCCTGTCTCACATACCGGTCGCATCCCCACTACTCCCCCAAGCCCTCTTGGCCATCAACCTCTCCCCTATATCTTTTACACTAGCCCATTGTCAAACTCCCCCATTTGATTCTTAACATGTCATCCACAACCCTCTTCTTATTCTTCATCTTGATCTCCAAATCCATCACCAAAAACTTATGTCGGGTTGTAAGATACTTCATCGGAATAACCTTGCAGTCTTTACAAATATCGTTGTCAACCTTTCTAAGGAGCAAAAAGTATATCTGAGTCTTAGCCACCGAACTACGGAAAGTCACCAAGTGCTCCTCCTTCTTCAAGAACCTCGAATTTGCTATCACCATCCAAGAAGCTCTAGCGAACTCCAAAAGTGAGACGCCTCCCACATTCCTATCCCCGAGGAAAAAGCCTCCATGCACGTCGTCATAACCCCCGGAAGTGACCCGATATGTCCATTAAAATCCCTCATAGAAGAAAATGGATTCTAAAGGATGTTTAAGATATTTTACCTTCAAACCCATATCGGTAAATCTAATCTATAGTAGGTATTCTGGACTAGTTTTATACATTATGTATATTGGTGTATAAAAATGTATAATAGTGTATAAGAGGTGTGTATACACCCATATACACTATTATACAATATTAAACACTATTATACACCCAATATTCCTAAACTTATCGATTTCTCGACCACCGACTCAATCACTTCCGGCGACTTCCCCAACTCCGGTAACTTCATCTCCACCACCGGCTAGATCTTCAAGGATAAATCTAGATCTAGCGATTTAGGTTTCAATTCTTTTCCTTTCTCTACCCACTTCTCCCTCGGCGACTGGATCATCAGTCATCACATTGGGTCACCGGCGCGGCGACGACGGTGTTGGGTCGATGTCGGTGAGGGAGACGGTGGAAGAAAGAAAGAGTGTGAGAGAGAGAGATGAGGGAGAGATAGAGTGAGAGAGAGAGAAAAGTTTGGGTCAGTTTTTGTAAGATTTAAAAAGGTGGGTCAATTTTGATAGCATTGTTACCTTAATTAACATACATCATAATTAAATCTTTTTTTAATATGCGATGCCATGCTCATGCAGACATAACCTTTGATCTAATTGCTTCAGGCAACAACTTGCGCTCAAAGGCTCAAATACAAATGCTCCATCAATAACTATTGGTATCTATCCGTAAAAAGGTAAAATTAATAACTAAAAAAATAAGACAGAGTTCCAATATCGACAAGTTAAAATACACAAAGTCTAAAACGTAAAAAAATGTTTTAACTAACCATGTATATAAGTTAAATTCTTTCATTAACCATACAAATAAGGCTCTTTCTTAGCAATGTTCGATACAAAAAGAATGTTTTCATTTGGGATAAACATGCTAGTCCCTTCGTAACGACCATTGCTAAGAAATTCAGCATGGGTCAAGAATTTATTCACTGTGGATCTGGGTCCAGTATTTTGCTTCAGGAGTTGGGTCTTCAACTCTTCATCCTTTGTTATTTTGGACTAAATGTACGCGGAAGACATTCTCAGTGAGGCCCAATTCTATTTTTAGTCCAATCCAAAGAATTGTGAATCCAATGGTCCAATGAAGGAAAAAGAAGGGAAACTTATGCAAATATACCCTTCAGCCAACTAGTTTACCAACATGGTTGAAGTGTACACTGCATATACACTTCGGGTGTATATGTTGTGTATAAATATATATATATTATATGTATAGTGTAAGTATATTATATGTACACTTAGTATAAAGCATACACTGTGTACATATTTTATAAACTAGATGTACGAATGGTATTTGACTATAAATATCCCGGAAAAAAATGCCTGCACTTGTTGGCACTCGGGCTTATGACTTAAAATACTACGGAATAGTAGTTTTGACCGAGTTCAAATGTCTAGTTCAAACCCCGTGGAATTGAAGGACGGTATGTCAAAACAAAATAAGTTAAAATATCAATGGATTCATAAAATATGTGTTAATGATAATTCTCATTTTTACTCCTTCCAAACTTGGGCCTTCTTAGTCCCATTAATTACGTGACATTTTTGGTCTTCCTGGAATTAATTAGGACTATTAATAATTTAGGAATGTACAATAAACAAAATATGCAATTATATATTTAACACGGTCTACAAGGTCAATGTTCAAGTTCAATCACATACTAATCATCTGGATTCCTCTAAGAGAAGGTACTGTTGGAATATAAAGTAGACTCTTCGTAATATCACAAGGCACAATGAGAACGAAAGAGCCGGGGATAGACATTAAATTCAATTCATGAGCAAAATTCTAGTGAAAATTGCAGTCACATGGAAGCTCAACTTGGCCTTGGGATTTGCACTTTAATAACCTAGCTATTAGATGACACAAGTTGCATAAGCTAACTGTAATGTGACTATGAGTTCAAGAGTTTAAGTTGGGAAAATATTCTCCTATAGAAATACAAAATAAGACGGCATTCATTATTCAATATGATTGGATCCTTTCTTGAATTCGCAGCAAGAGCTTAGTACATTATGTTGTTTCTTTAGTATCACTTATGTGTGTAGGATTCAATGTATTGATGGACATAATACAGAGCTTGTTCAAAAGTCATTTCTGCATATATATATTATTTTGTTTATTACTTTGTTTTGGATCCATACATAGCAAGAGCTTAGTACATTATGTTGTTTCTTTAGTATCACTTCATATAAGTGCTAACATTATGCAGATATCACTTTTGAACAAGCTCTGTAATATGTTTGAAAAAAAATAATTCATTGATTATTTTCATTAATGAATGATTATATATACAATTTCCATTTTCCATAATATGGAAAATCCTATTCCTATTCTACTCCCAAAACCCTATTCTATTTGTACAAGAGTTCTATAATTATCGTAAGTGTACAATGCTAATTAAATACAATAATATATTACCAAAACTACCTAAATATACACAGCTTGTGTTTCCGTGATATACACGGTATACACAGGGCAGTGTATATACCGTGTATATCACGAGTATATTTATCACACTACTGTCCCTAAAATCGTCAAATAGAACCAAGGGAAGACCCTTCGTAAAGATGTCTGCAATTTGTATCTGGAAGGGACATGGCAGACGCGTACTTCTCCACGAGCTAACTTTTCACGAATAAAGTGGATATCCATCTCGATGTGTTTAGTGCGCTGATGTTGAACTGGATTACCAGAAAGATAGACGACACTAATATTATCACAATAAACCAAGATATCTTTCTGAATGGGACAATGAAGTTATAAGAGAAGATTACGTAACCAACATGATCCAGATACCACATTGGCTACCCCTTGATACTCGACCTCTTCACTTGAGTGTGATAATGTAGACTGTCGCTTTGCAGACCATGAGACCAAGTTATTACCAAGAAACATACAATAACCAGACGTGGAGCGTCTGGTAACTGGAAAACCACCCCAATCAGCATATGTATACGAGACAAGCGTAGAAGTCGATGACGGATATAGATGCAAGCCATAGTCAAGTGTTCCCTGGATGTATCGTATAATGCGTTTGAGCGCATTCATGTGCTCAACCCCATGATCATGCATAAACAAACACACATGTTGTACGACATATGTAATATCTGATCTCGTGAAAGTAAGTTACTGAAGAGCTCAGGCAAGACTGCGATAGTGGGTGGGATCCTCGTAAGGTGAGCCAGCCGCAGCACCCAGCTTGGGGTTTAGTATCAAATGAAGTGGAAGTAGAATTACACGAGGACATACCAGCCCCCTCAATTATCTCAGCGGCATACTTCCATTGTGATAAGAATAACCCTCCTGCATGACGAGTGACATCAATCCCCAAGAAGTAACTCAAGGCCCCAAGTCTTTCATAGCAAACTCAAAATTGAGCAATGTCATGATAGACTTGGGTAAAGCATCAGAAGAGGCAGTCAAGATAGTATCATCCATATATAATAAAATATATGCCAGGAAAGTACCACGACGATATATGAACAAAGAATTATTAGACATGCTGTGAGAAAACCTAATAGACGATACATAGTCTGCAAATCTCTTATACCAAGTCCGTGGGGCATGCTTATGCCCATATAAGGAATCATTCAATAAACAGACATGAGTAGGATATTTGGGGTCTCAAAAACCCAAGGGTTGATGTATGTAAACGGTCTCCTTAAGATCACCATGTAAGAAAGCATTCATCTAACTGATGGATGGGCCATGCCTTTGAAAGAGCCAGACTGAGAACAGTGTGAATGGTAGCCGGTTTGGACTAAATGTCTCACCACAATCCATGCCAACCTGCTGAGTTTTACCATCACCTACAAGACGAGCCTTATGTCTCGCAAAAGAACCATCTGAATTATCTTTATGAGTAAAAATCCACATAGAACGAATAATATTAACACTAGAAGGACAGGGCACCAACTCCCACGTCTTATTTTCAATAAGAGCATCATATTCGTCGTTCATAGCCAATTTTCAATTCGGGTCATTTAATGCAGACACTGGGTTACGGGGTAGTGGGAATTTAAGAACATTACAATTTAAATTAAAATATCTTTTTGGTTTAAAAATACCCCGTTGACTATGAGTGATAGGTGTGACTACAAGTGATAGGCCCACTGCCTGCTAGCCCAACACTGGAAATTGGACGTGTAACTGGACAGAAGCTATCCCGGTAGTAGGCTAGGCAATCGACCCACTAGCCGAAACTGGGGCAGAAGCAGTAGGTGGTGGCGGGCCAGCAGGCAGTGGGCCTGCTGGCGTTTCGGGGTCATTGGATCGGCCCATGAAGTGGTGCATAAAGTACGGTGAGACCTCATCATCTAAAAAAGTATACGAACTAGGCTCGGGACTACTCACTTTAGCAAACGGAAATTGGGTTTCATAAAAAATAACATAACAACTAATTATGATTTTATTAGACGACAAATCAAAACATTTGTAACCACGATGATTAGATGGATAACCCAAAAACACACAAGCGGTAGAACGGGCTTGAAGTTTGTTAATTGTAGTTAACAGAAAGAGTGGATAGCATAAACACCCAAAGACCCTAAGATGGGAATACGAGGAATTCTTATTATAGAGGATTTTAAGAGGAGATGCATATGTCAACCCTTTGGTAGGAAGTATGTTAAGGAGATAAGTAGCCATTTGTAGAGCATGATGCCAAAAGGAAGGGGGTACGGAAGCATGTACCAATAAAGTTCGGACAACATTATTAATGGTACGAACTTTTCATTCGGCTTTCCCATTTTGTGAGTACGTATGAGGACAAGAGAAACGAAAAACTACGCCATTAGCATCACAAAAGTCCCGAAACAACCCATTATCATGTTCTTTGCCATTATCACATTGAATATTTTTTATTTCCCGGTCGAATTGAGTACAAATGAATGCTCAAAATTTTAAGAATATGGAAAAAATTTGTGATTTTTTCGCTAACGGAAAGGTCCATAAAAAATTAGAATAATCATCCAAAAATAGAACATAATAACGATGGCCCAAAGAACTGAGAACGGGAGAAGTTTATAAATCGCTATGAATAATATCAAAAGGCATCAAAGTACGAGAAGTAGAGGCTACAAATGATAATCTAACATATTTTTCTAAAGGATAGGAATGACAACTTGGAGTACTATGCGTACCCTTATAAGAAATAAAATTATTCTTATGCAAAGAAGAAACAATGGACGACCTAGGGTGACCCAAACGTGCATGCCACAAGGAAGGAGCTAGAGCTGCAAATGTCGATGGCAAGGCTTGACTTGAGAAACTGGTGGCGGGCATGATTGGATAAATATCTCCTCTGCTATTGCATCTCATGAGAGGTATTCCCGTTTTGAAATCCTTCACAGAAAACCCAAATGAATCAAAATTAACAGAAACCCAATTATCAGTGGTGAATTTATGGACATACACCAAATTTTAAATTAAGTTAGAGGCATAAAATGTATTTTTCAAAATAAGAGGATGGGGGAGGGGGGGAGACAAAGTTGTATGACCGGTACCACGAATTGGAATTGAGTTGCCATTACCAACAATAATTCCATGATTAGTGCTCAAATTAAAATAAGACGAGAGAGTACCTTGGTTGTACGTCATGTGAGAAGTGGCGTCGGTGTCCATGTACCAATTCGTGTCTGGAGGATTTAATGCAAGTGTATGCATAGCGGCCTCAATATCAATGGGTGTCAATATCAGATTTGGGCCCGCAACATTGAAGGTCTGCTGGGGCCGAGGGCCAAGCACACCAGCCTGCTGACCCGACCCGGAACGCTGCTGGTAAGAACCCGAGTGATTGGGCCTGTGATGGGGCTGGACCGAGGCCCAAGGTTGCTGGAAATAATTGGGAGGGTAGTAGGCGGGACTAGGCCACTGGTCCAGGCCCAAGACTGAGACCAGACGGGTTGGGCCCATAACCACGAGGCCCACCCCTGGCATTGCTACTGTTCCGGCCGCCGTTGTTGCTGCTGCCGCGATTTTTGCCATTATTTTTACGGTTTTGACCATTCTTGTCGCCACCGTTGTTGCGGTTTTGGCCCGAATTGTCAACAAACTCGTGAGAGTTATCGGTTGAAGTCATAATTGCAACGGAACTAGCGCCTGTAGCCGCCTATTTTGCCAAGCCGGCTTCTTCTAATGTAAGCATCGAACGGGCTTGATAAAAAGGTGGAAGCGGATTACTTTGACGGAGGAGAGTCTCAACGCCAATATAGGCCTCAGATTGACTTGGAACCATTTATAGAACAAAACGATTATTGGTAACAGGCTCTCCAACATTACGGAGTTGGTCCGCCAATTCCTTGAGCCGTTTACAATAAGCTGAAACATTTGGGAAATCTTTCATACTGACTTGTGAAAATTCTTGCTCAAGGGTGACAACTCGGAAATGTTGGTTATCCTGAAATATATCACGCAATCTATTCCAGGTAGTCATAGCCGTAGTGTCTGGTTCAATGATCGTCTGTAAAAGGTCGGTAGAAATAGTGGAGTAAATCCACTGAAGGACGGTAGCATCAAGAGTTATGAGGATCCTCCGCGGGTGGAGGGATAGCGGGAGGAATTATGTGATGGAGGACTTGATGTGAGATTGCGAGAATTTTGAACAATTCTGCCCACGTAACATATTGGACGTTCTCCATCTCAAGAACAATAGGGATGTGGTTCTTGATGTTGAAAACAGTAAGGGCATGATGAATGGACACGAAAATCGAGGCAGCGGAAGAGAGCAAAATTTGTAGAAGCACCTAGAGTTCTGATACCATGAAAGAAATAATCCCTTGATTATTTTCATTAATGAATGAGTATATATACAATTTACAATTTTCAAAATATGAAAAATCATTCCTATTCTACTCTTTGGCGCTTGCCTGGATCGCTATCTTACTAGCAGTAGTGTTGTTTTCTATTTGAGCTTCCCTCCAAAATCCTATTCTATTTGTACAAGAATTCTATAATTATGGTAAGTGTACAATGCTAATTAAATACAACAATATATTACCAAACTATCTAAATATACACAGCTTGTGTTTCCGTGATATACACGGTATACACAGGGCAGTGAATATACCGTGTATATTTATCAATGTCCATCAATACATTGAATCCTACCCACACAAATATATATATTGTTTTGTATATTTATCTGGATTTGATTTTCCGTTAAATGTATTGAATATATAAAGCTCATAAAATGGAAAATTGGTGAAGCAAAAATACCTTTCAACCACATGATTCAACAACTGATAGCAATTGTCGATTAAGCTAAGTGGAGCAGAATGCACTTAGCTTACAGTATTTTTATGACAGCAATTGGGAAAAGAGGGTAGTCCTCTATTTATGTATAAACAAGTTTATCCATCAATGTTCAATAGTTAATTATGACTCAATTATCTGCACATTTTTTTAAAGAAACAATCAGGCCATATATATATATATATATATATATATATATATATATATATATATATATATATATATATAAACTTTTCAGGGTTTAACCAATAAATGTAAAGACAAATCGACTGTCATATGATATTAGATCTTCCAGAAAAAATGAAAAGAAGTTAAAATGAGAATCTTCTATTCTTGACCATTGCAGACTAATCGTTTAGTTAGTGTCATGTTATTATAAACTGAGAGGACTCTATTACTTTAAAAGCATTGTACTTCTTATTGCTGGTTTTATACAACTTCGTGGTAAAAATTTCTTCAATAATCCACTTTGCTTTTTGATAACAATCCACCTGTACAGGGACGAAGCCAACCAATTTTTTCGAGGAAACTAGTACTATATTATACAAATTTTAAAAAGTAGGTAATAATTTAAATTCTAAATAATATAAATACAAATAGTTCAAGAATAATGAAAATATAATCACAATTTTTCTCGACGAGATTTCATAGTCTGAAACTGTTGCATAACGGCTTCGTTACTGATCTCATACAAAATTTCATTCTCAATATAAGGTACTAATAAATCATTAAGCCAATCGTCCGATATTTGATTTCGCAGTCGATCTTTGATGATGCTCATAGCAGAAAAGGCTCTCTCTACACTTGCAGTAGCAATTGGCAAAGTTAATGCTAGAGTAAGAAGCGTGTAAACCAAATGATAGATTCCGTGTCTTTTTGTTTCCACCATCTTCTTTGCAAGATCTCCAATGCCAACAATTTCTGAAAACTCAATGCTACTACGCATATCAATAATATAAGTCTCAAGTTGATTATCAACTTTTCATTCATGTTAGGGACAACAATCTCATGATTAGAACAAAATAAAGAAACTTTATTAACTGGAGAATCCCATCCATTGTCTCTCAAATATTGCAATCTTTGCTTTGAAATCTCCACTAATCTTATAGCATTCTCTATCTCTTGCTCTTTTTTTTGCAATGCTAATGACAACTCATTAGCAATCGCCAATACCTTTTTCATCAAATGCATAGCAAATGCAAACTCAAATGATTGTAATGCATTTAAAAACATGTTTGCATCAACTCTTTGCTCCGGATCATCCATTATAAGATCAAGTACTTCAATAACAGATGAAAATATGTCAATGAGTCTAACTAAAGTATTATAATGCGAGCTCCAATGAGTCTAACTAAAGTATTATAATGCGAGCTCCAATGAGTATCACCTGGGTGTTGCAAGTTAGTTTCTTGGTTTAGCCCACGCCCACTAACAAGTTTTCCCTTAATTAGTGCTTTCATTACTTTTTGACTTTGTATGTCTTTGAGAATATCCTGCCTCTTACTCGAACCTCCAATCATATTTACAACCCTTGATGTAATTTCAAAAAGATATTGAGGAAGAAAGTGAAACTTTGCAACCGCTACTAAACTCAACTGAAGCTGATGAGAAAAGCAATGAACATAAAATGCACATGGATTTTCATTCAAAATAAGAGTTTTCTAACCTTTAAGCTTACCTTGCAGGTTGGCTGCTCCATCATAGCATTGACCTCTCAACCTTGATATGCTTAAACAATGATCAGAGAGTAATCCTTCGACAGTCTCCTTGAGTAAAGGTGCAGTTGTATTTGGAACATGTTTTATACCAAGAAAACGTTCAATTATCCGTCCCTCATTGTTTACATATCTTAAACAAATTGTCATTTGTTCCTTCATTGATGCATCACGTGACTCATCAACCAAGATTGTACTTTTAATCAGCACATACGCTTACTTTGTTGTGTATTTATAGACTAATATTTTTTTTTCTTTTATTGGGCTTATGAATTTCCTTTTGCAAATTTATTGGGCTTGGATAATTTAAGAGTAGAAAAAAGTTGGGGGCTAATGTTTTTTGTGGATGAGGGATTTTTGACAATTATTAATATAGTAATAGTAATTTTTTTGTTGGGGTCTATAGCCCCTAATGAGGCATGTGAGGCTTCGGCCCTCCACCTGTACTTAAATTAAAAAAAAAAAGGCCTTGACAATTAACAATAATAGACTAGCTAAGTAGAGCGATATGTATGGAAGACAAAACTGCTTTATAGTTTGCTGATTATAATAATGATTAATGATCATGCGACCAATTATAGAATATGATTACAATAACATCATCACCCGAGACTATGTTTGACTACTATCCATGTTACTGCTCTGCATAATTTTAGTTATAATCCAAATATTGTTTAAGAAAATGATCCATCTAAAATGGTAGGCACCTACGTTCTACAAATAGACTTTCTTCTCAAAACAAAACTGGACAAAAACAAAAAATAAGTGACCTACATTCTCTACATATTTAAAATCAAGGATTAATTAATATATAGACCTATATATTCCTACTTAATAAGAAATTCTAGGACTAATTAAAAGAAAAGGCCGTACTTCTTCCTTGTGTTTGAATTAGACGCAGTGATCAGTTCGACCAAACACATTGCATCTCCTCTGAATCGGCCATTACTTCTTCCTCCAATGAATTTGTGTTAACACTCAAAAGTAATTTAAGTGTTTAGCCGAATTCATTGACAGTCGAACTGTTCCAGAGCCGAATTTACTCTTAACCCTCGACTACAAGAACTTCATCGGCTACTAAGGCATCTTAGCCGAGTTGTTAGTTAGAGGTACGACTGTGACCCATTCAGATGCAGACGCCTTAACAACCAACTCAATTTGTTCTCGCCCCGAATTCTGTTCTCTGCCGTTTTATCGGCTGATGAAATCGGAAGACAAATTGATTCCTTAACTTAAGCGATTTGGGCTGGAAATAGAACTCTAATTTCCAGCAATGGGTTCCCCAACTACTCCAGAAAGAGTTAGGACATGAGTAAACTAAGAGGTAAGAAACATAAATGCAGCTGAGTACAGTAAAGTAAAGGATAAAATAAAGTAAAAGGATAAAGATAGATAAAAATTGAGTTGTTTGATTGATTGGTTGTATTTGTATATACAAAGAATGATCCTATTTATAGTACAAAAAAGGAAAAAAAATTGTACAACGTGACCCCCCCCCCCATGTCAGCCATCAAGTAACCCATTAAATTCAATGGCCGACTACGGGGGAGGTGGTGCCGATTTTCTCGCCCTCTACTCCTCTTGCTCGGATAATGGCCATTTCTTTTAGCTGTTGTTGGCCGTTACCGCTTCTAGGGGTCCGAAAACCCTTTTGACTTGGTCATGGCTTCTGCATCTTAGTGAGTCCCAATCGTACTTCTAACTAACAACTCAGCTAAGATGCCTTAGTAGCCGATGAAGTTCTTGTAGTCGAGGGCTAGGAGTAAATTCGGCTCTGGAATAGTTCGGCTGTCACTGAATTCGGCTAAACAATTAAACTACTTTTGAGTGTTAACAATTGCCCTCCTACATTAACTCGAGTGTGATTGTTGAGTTGATGTATCCGAAAGTAGCCGCTGCTTTGATCGGACAAATTGCATGTCACTTCAATCGCCTCTGCCTCGGTATGCAATGATGGTCTTTAAAAAGATCTTTTTTCCTTCCACAGAAACGTCTCGGCTTCTACAAACACTTTCTAACGGATTCTTAGCCGCATGTTTTGGCGAAAAGACCCCCAGCAAAATGTCAATCATATCCCCATGAAAAAGGAAGTACTTTAGGAGAGACGTTCCACACAAGGTTTCTCATTCAATCTTATCGGCCATTCCCAAATGCCTCGCCTTTTTCCAGAAAACCCTGTTTCTTCATCAGAAAAAACCATGTCTTCATCTTCTTCTCTATCTCTAGGGTCGGATAGCACCGGTTTGGCTGCTGATGACCTAATCCCCACTTTTGCCTTCGTACATGAGAAACTCATTCTAACTCCGTACGGTGGACCGGAACAAGGTGATTCTCTCTTGTTTCAGTACCTCAGCCTGATAAACCATGACATTCTTTCTACTTGTGACTGGTTCACCGGTGGCCGCTGTTCGGCTAACGTTCGTACTTAGCCGACTAAGATCGCTCATTATTCGGGTTGGTTGGACCGAGTGAAGTTGGTAACAGAAGTCGAATGGAGGCGCATGGGTCCTTTTGATGCCGCCGCACTGTCGGAATTTGATTTCCACTATAACACTGGGCTCGGGTATGTGCGACGTCTCTGTTTTTGTGCTTGGTTTACTTGGATGTGGGAATCCATATCCCATCCTTTAATTTCAGCATTGCTCTCAACATTCTTGAGCAAATTTAGAATAAATCTCGTAGATTTGATGGGCCATTATCTTTGACTACTTGGGATGACGTTTCTTCGCCTGAGCTGTGCGACCAACCTTATGACACATGCGTGTGAGAAAAATGACTTTCTCTGTATTTTCTGACCGAGCAGCCAGTCTATGGCTGTCATTTAGCCATACATCTCCCGTTGGAGGGAATTAGCTTATTTCGTGCGACCAGACAGCCGGTCTGTGGCTATCGTTTATTCATGCATTCCCCAAATCGAAGGATGGTACTTTTTAGATACTTGTCGTTTACATTCCTGTCCATTTCTTCGTCATGCATTTGTCGTCACATAATAAATTCCACATCCTTTAACTATACACATCAACCTCAATTAGAGCATGTCTGAAGTTCTTATTGAGGCTACTGCGAATAATTAAAGAAAGTGAAATAGTTTAAGTGGTTAACTTATCTACATAACGAACGTTTGAGATAACACGAGCAACCACTTTTTAAAAATTTGAGCCGAAATTATTTAATAAAACACTAATTTATCATGTGTTCAAATATTCAATCGGCATATACAATAGCTCATGATTCTAAATAAAATTCACTAACAAATATAATTTAAGGGCTCATCGATGTGTCGCGCCAACAAAATATATATATATATATATATATATATATATATATATATATCGATTGTTGACAACCAGGTCATGATGTCGAAATGTCCTTTGACGACAAATGCATTCAAAGATGTCGACATTCTTTTGTGCATGAATTTCTTGAGTATTCAACTTAAGAGATTGACAGGGCCCCAAACATTTTGAGCCATGTTCTAATTCGTAAAAGTGAGCCTTTAATATAAGTAAATATATGATTTCAGTAATTAGATTGGGCTAAGACCTACGAATTATGGGTCTTTACCGTAAATTTTGGTTAATACTACTTAATAAAAAAATAAAAAAAATGGGCTCGTAAAAGTTTTCGTTTTTCGGGGGTCTTGTTCGGTATCACAGCTCGCACGGGTCCAAAGACGCCCCGGGAGATTGACTACATACCCTTTTATGCATGATAACATTTACTACATCTTTACATTCGTTTGCAATTGGATCTAAAACAGGATATTCATAATATTTTACAAGATGCACAGCTTTTGGAGAAAAAGAAAAAGTAAACTATTTATCCTTACAACAAGCATCTTATGATGTTGTTTGAGCCTGTACATTCGTGACGCTCAACAGCGCAACTCTGATGTTGTAACAAGTACTATTTATTTTTGTTAACAAGGTCCCGTCACCACTAAAACTTATTTATTCACTAATTACAATGGCCAAATTGTAGAACAAATTTCTATGCATTGAAGAAATTAACAAACCCCCACTTTTTATTGTGAGTGAGTGATGATCAAATTGGTTAAGTGATTAAATCTTGATCAATTTTTAAAAAGCTTTGTACTGTCTTAACGCTGGTTACGCATGAACGGTGATAAAAATTCCTTAAACAAATCCAATCTAATGGACCAATAGAGCTATATATACAATTATACATATATGGATTGGACAAAGCTATTTTATATATATTTGGTTGATTATGATAATCATGTGATCATATATTACCTATGGAAATAAGAATACGATTACATCAACTACAGTCGATATCTCTGATTTGTATATGTTGTTTAGATATTGTAAAAAATTAATACATCTAATAAGCTAATGATATCAAAGTCCCTAACACCTTAACAGAGACCTCAGCTGCAAAAATGTTTCAAACTACACATATTCCTATTTAAAAATATAATAAAGGACTAGGATAAAACCAAGATTCATACTTGTTCCTCCTTCCTGCCTAAATGCTGCGTCTACTCTAAATTCACTACTGCCGAGAACCTCGCAGCCGAAGCATAATCATAATCTCCTTCCAAGGATGCTGCAGGAGCATAGTCATAATCTCCATCATCATCGCCATCTCCCTCTAAGCATGGTGCTGGAGCATAATCATAATCGCCATCATCATCTCCATCTGAACACGACCTTCTCTTCTGGAACCCGATAATCTTGAAAATGCTAGACATTCTATTTCTTAGAGAAATATGAGATAATATTTGATGTAATTGTACCTCTTTGATAAGATGTGAAGATTAATGGTGTTTGTGGTTTGAATAGGTGAGGAAACCATTTGCTTATATAAAGGAAAGATCCAACTATTGGACTCGTTTAGACACGTTAGGAAGTGTGTTATGTTAGCTGAAGAATGTGCACAACCATATGCTTGGCTGAATTTGAGCTACTTTTGGGGCAGCCACATCAAAATTCACTTTACATGTAATTGTACTTGTATGATGAGTGTTGAAAGGTTACATATTCTCCATATCCTGGTGGAATAATAGAATCTCTCTATGTTTCAATTTCTCTCTCTAACTTTTTGGAGGTAAATAATTAAACGAGCCAAAACAAAATTTAGCCCGTGCAGAGGTGTGCATGGCACGTAGAAGTGTGGTTTGTCTATGTGGATGCTTAGTTGGCATGCCACGTAAACAAAGTTACACTTGAAGAACAAAATAAGTGCAATACATTGACTCCTTAAAATTCATACACTTAAACTATCGTTCGTTTCAATTGAGCATCAAATACATGATAAAATACGTATTCCTATTAGATACTTTCAACTCAAATTTTTGAAAAGCTTTTGCACGTATGGTCAAATGTCCATTACGTAGATAAGTTAGCCACATAATATATCCCAACTCCTTTAATTAACACATTAACTTCAACTGGAACATGTCTGAGGTTTTACGGGTTATTGAGAATAATGCGAATATTAAAAAAAGTTACATAGTTTAAGTGGTTAACTTATTTACGTAATGAACATTTGAGAACACGCACAAAATGTTTTCAAAATTTATGCCGGAATTATCTAATATATAAGAATACTTTATCATGTGTTCAGATACTCAATCAGCATAAACAATAGTCAAGTATTTAAATAATTTTTACTAACAAATACTCCCTCCGTCCCAATTTAAGTGTCTTAGTTTGACTAGACATGAAATTTAAGAAATAAAGAGATACTTTTGAATCTTGTGATACTAAATTAAAGATGTGTACCATTAAATGCCAATAAGGCTTCAATATATTTACTATAATAACACACTTTATATTTAGAGGCGTTCATAACAAATCTCAAGTTGCTACTTTATTTGTTCATAATATGATTATTGCATGGTGTTCTGTAAACAATTCTTACATGCTATTCAAGTTTTTCGAGTCCTCGTAAGCTATACGAATAATTATCTACATTATATAAATGATAGCAATATTTGAGTCAATAATTTAACTCAAAAGAATTGATAAGTTCACTATTCACAATTTACAGCTTCTGAGATGGTAGGAAGATTTGTGAGAAAAATGAAGTATTTATAGTTGAGATAAAGTAAAAATATTCTAACTTAGGGGTTAACAATAAATATTAAGGGGGTTTATGGGGTGGGGGGGAAATGGCCGTTATTAGCCGTTGCCAATGGCTAAAATCAAAATTTGGCTGTTGCGCAACAGTTATTTCTGCAAGGGGGAGGGGGGGGGGGGACGAGCCCTAGTCCTGTCCCGAGTTCAATCCCCTATACCGACGGTGGACATCCCAATTTTTTTGGGGGGCCGGGGAGGGTTGCGGAACGGGCCAGGGCGGGATCGGCCATCCCGGCCCATTGGACACCTTTAGTTTAATGTACTAAAATGTCCTTTGAATCTTTTAGTTTAATGTACTAAAACCCTATTTTATTTGTACAAGATTTCTATAATTATGGTAAGTGTACAATGCTAATAAAATACAACAATAAACTACCAATATTACTGTGATATACACTTTCCTTATATTGTTCGTGTTTTCGTGATATACATGGTATACACATGACAGTGTATATACCGTGTATATCACGGGTATATTGGTAATATTTATCAAGTAGAACCTCTCGTATTGCAACAAGTACTATTTATTTTTTGTTGACATATAGTTTGGTCGCCACTAAAACTTGTTTACACAATAATTACTATGTTCATATTGAAGTGTGTGATCATCTCATCTAAAAGCTTCTCAGAACCTTTGCATACTCTTATATCATGTTGAAGTGTGTAACGATCATCTCATCTAAAAGTTTAAACTGTTACAGATAGCACACTTTTATTATTTAATTATATTTCTGATAGACTAAATTTTTAATACCAACCTGATTCTCTAAATTTAATATATAAATATATTTCTATCCATTGAAGAAATTAAACAAACTCCCACTTTTTATTGTGAGTAAGGGATCTAATTGGTTAAGTGATTAACTCTTGATGGTTATTTAAAAGCTTTGTACTCATGATTACACATTCATTGTGATAAAAATTCCTAACCTAATGGACTAATAGATCGATCTATACAACTATACATACATGGATTAGACAAAGCTATTTTATATATAATTCGGTGATTATAATAATCATGTGATCAATTATTATATATGAAATAAGAATACGATTACATCAGTACTTGAGACTATGTTTGACTACAATCTATATCACTGCTTTGTCTATGTTATATAGATATCGTAAAAAAAATACATCTAATTATTAGCTGACGATCTCAAAGTCCTCCCCAACACCTTGACAGAGACCTCAGCCGCAAAATATTTCAAACCAATATATAAACCTACATAATCATACTCAAAATTTTATAAAAAGGACAAGGATTAATATTAAAACCGAGGTTCATATTTCCTATGTCTGAATCTGACAACAGTCAGTTTCTTTCTAGATTTGCCACTGCCAAGAACCTCTAATGAATTCATGCGGCAGGAGCATAATCATAGTCTGCATCATCGTCATCTCCTTCTAAGGATGCCGCAGGAGCATAATCATACTTTGCATCATCTCCATATGAACACGACCTTCTCTTCTCAAATCCAATAATCTTATAAATGCTAGACATTCTATATATCTCTTGATTATTGGACTATGGAAATAGTGAAGTATGGTATTGGATGTTGTATATATCTCTTTGGTAGGTTATTAGAGGAATTGTTTTTGTGGTTTGAATATATGAGGAAACCTTATGCTTATATACAGGTAATAGCCAACTATTAGACTCGTTTGGACACGTTAGGAAGTGTGTAACATTAGCTGCAGAATGTGCAGAGCCATAAGCTTGGCTGCATATGTGTTACTTTTGGGGCTGCCCCATCCATAATTCACTTTACATGTCAATATTTATGGAGTAGTATATTTTTTTTCTTTTGGCACAATATATATATATATATTAGTATGTGTTACAGGCTTACAGCTTATTCTCCATCCTGGTGGAAACAGAGAATCTCTCTCTCTCTCTCTCTAACTTTGTGGGGGGATATAAGTATAAACCATCAAAATCCATTAAAGGAACATACATAAAAAAATCCAGATTCAGCATCGTTAATTGTTGCTACCTTTTCACTATCATAACGCAGTCTCTTCGCCACAAAAATTAGGACAGAGCTTAAAGTAAAGTCTTTTGAAATGGGAATAATGGTTCTAAGGTGCAACTTGCTATAGAAATTGAAAGTGTGCATGCCACATGGAAGTGTGTATTGCCGATATGGATGATTAGTTGGCATGCCACATACACAGGGTTGCACTACTGCAGAACCGATATGTCCTTTAATTTTATGAATAATGTAAAAATGTCGACATTATTCTTCAGTGCATGAATTCTCAAGTAGGACATCTTTACTGCAGCTTAATGAGTTTAAAGACATCTTTACTGCAGCTTAATGAGTTTAAAGACATCTTTACATTCGATTGGAATTATTGAATCTAAAATGAATTTTTATGAGAGTATTGAAGGACGCAGGACTTGAAACTTTATCAGTTCACGTGTTAGTAATTGAGTTCTGAGTTTAATTTTCGTACATGTTTAATAAATTTTTTGATACAAATATAATGTTTAAATTAAAATTACCCAGTTCGGCCGAATCCGTATGTAAACTTGTAGTTCCACCTCTGCTTAAGAGTTATTCTAGATGCAGAGCTTTTGTGTAACAGAAAAAAAAAACCATTTATTCTCTTACAAATAAATCTCTTACTAGTAAGCATTAATCGAGATTTTGATAAAAATGGTGACGATTCAATTAAAATTCACTGATAGTATAATTAGATTTTTTTGCACTAATTGTTATACATATAAGTTAATTAAGTAATGTTTTCAAGGAAATCAAAAGAGATATTTTCTAGGTTACATAACACACCTTTTTATCTATGTAAGATTACAATAACGCATCACTGCTCTGCGTGATATGAGCTTTTCTGAAAATAGAGACAATTCAAGGGTGTGTTCGGTATGGGGGAAATATTTTTCATGAAAAATGTTCTCCTGAAAATGAGTTCTTGAAAAACAAGTTGTCACAACTCCTTTTCAGAAATCGTGGTGGCACCTACACAATCTCCACCGGTAAGCGAACCACTTTCGAATCATTCACATGATATAACATAAATAGAAGTGGAAGATAACAGAATACTATATAAATTGTCTCATGATATAAATACTGAATAATAAGGCTGAACATCAAACACTATCCCCCAAAGATCTTGCATGTGAATACAAGAGCGCAACAATCTGATGCAAGTTTGAAAGCCAAGGGCAACATAATGCCAAAACTGAATACATAATCTGAATTGTCTGACATGTCTCTCAAATGCAATAAAAGACAGGATAAAGGTAGAACATCCAAGGTATGCCGAAGATAGCATCCTCACCCTGAATGCTAGAGATCGCCCTCTCAGACTTAGCCACGCGATCCCACACTGGAAGAATGCACTGAATCTGCATCCAAATAGAATGCAACAAGTGTAGTGTGAGTACACAACGTACCCCCGTAGGCATCATAGGTCGACAATGACAAAAGATACGTAAAAAGAGATAAATATCAAGTTGACACCAAGTAATCCTATACTAGCAGTTCAATAACCCAACCAATTATTGTCACATTATTCATAGAATGGTTCACATAATTAACGTAAGGCAATGTTCATACAAGAGTTCATGATCACATAAGTCACCCAGTTCTAATCATTGAGTAAATAACATGCTTCCTTTATCCAAGAATTCAATTAAGTTATCAATAATCAATTCAACACTTGTTTCATCAACAGATAATCCATGAATGTTATATGTATGATATGTTATGAATGCAATGCATATGTCAGGTACCTTTATCATTCAGTATACAAACGCTCAAATTTTTATTATGAGACGCACACTCACGGGGAACCCGCGAAGTCCATATACTCCTCCAAAAAATTTCATCGGAGCCCAGCTCTTAGCTGAATAATAATTGTTGCAGACATGCAACCCGTTCCCTCGAATATCATCATCACTATCATCTCAATGTTGCCATAATCTCATAAGTAATCTCAACTTTCCAGTCTCTTGGACCCACAATATTCCATACCACTCTCATATCAATATCTCAGAACCATGAGTGTATGAATACAAATGACAATGTAAGGCAAGAAATCATGATGTAATGAGATGTAACCAGAGATGAATATCACATGCTTCCAAGAATTCAACAGCATAACAATGCAAGTACAAATTAGGATATCATATCGGAAGCAGGTGTGATGAATAAACAAACAATAACAAATATGACGACAAGCCCACATATGGCGACAAACCCAATCAATCAGCAGTCGAACCCATCATAAGGTTGATTCCCCAAATTACCAATAATCACAGTTCAACATCGATACTCACTCAAACGTTCATCATAGCCGGCTGAATGGGACCCTCAAACACACCCAATACCCTCAATATTTATGACTAATTACTTACTTCTATCGGAGTCTAGTGAAAGTAAATCGTAGCCTACCTCTAGGCCGAACAAGAGGGCCAAATAATCAAGCATTGGTGATAGCCTTGCCCTTCCACTGCGCCTCGTGATAATCGAAGTCTAATCACGCATATACTATTCGTTAATAAGAGGCTTACACAACATACAAGGACACAACCCTTAACAAGGCAAGACTTTAAATACCAACCCCGTGCCACGTCACCAAGTCTCAAACTTTAATAATAAAAAAACATCAATACATACTAGGTAATCATATCCTTATGTTAATTAGAAAACTATACTCATGAACCTTCAATTGAACATTATACAAAATCCCCAATTTGAAAACCCTAGGATTTTCTCCCATATCAAATGGTTTTCTATACTCAAATTAAGCTCTAAAACATGATCGTCTATCAATTTCCATCACTTATTCATAATATCAAGGTAATCTAATCTATGGAACAACCCTAAATCAATGATATAACCCTTTTATTCTCAAATAAACTTATACTTCATCATTCCCAACTTACAACACAATATATCACCATTAGAGCACCTTAAATCATGAAACTAAATTATAAAGGATTGAATTCTTACCCCAGGTGAAGGAATTTCTCTTAGACCTATGAAAACTCCCTCCTTGCTGCTCTAGGAAAAGTGATCTGACCTAGGGAATTTTAAAGGACACCTGATCCAGCGATTCCGCTCAAGTAAAATCGACCACGCTGGCGCGGATCCGTTGCCGCATGAAAAGACCTCGCTGAGGCGATGTCACTTGACACCTCACCTTAGCGCAGAAATGCACCCGCCCATGCGGAAGTCTCATCAGCTAAGGTAGAAACTCAACCATCATCATAAATCCGCTTCTATGAGCCAACCTCCCGCTAAGGCGGACACGCAGAGGCGAAAAACAGTGTCGTCGAGGCGGACACCAGACACCAATAATAGAAAAACTAGGCCAAACCTCCACCAAATACCTGAAATACTCTCGAGACCTCCCGGCCACAAACCAAACATGCTCGCCTAAGTTAAACAACGCTACTAACTCACTTGTACCCTCATATTTCCTATTTGACCGAGTTAAGACATATTTTATTAAAGAATCATTCGGGAAAACTAAATATCCAAATTCCACAATAGTATCACAAAATACATCTGATTGTCCCAGGAAGTGAACCAATGACTCAACTAAATTATAAATAAACCTTCGGAGCTATCGAAAGCAACGAAACTCGAAAAGGAATTCATCTACTCAAAAGTCAACCTTAAGTCAAACTATCAAACTTTAAGATTCTAGTTTTGGATTTTTATCCAAAATTCATGTAAATGAACCTCGGGATTTGTGTCACCCATCCATGCGCATCACAAATCCCACAAAAAATCTACGGAAAGGGTAAAATAGTCAAATAGAGGTCTCCGGCTAAAAACGATTGGATGGGTCATTACATCAGATACAAATTAAACAAATATTCATCATAGAATGGAGAGAAACGAATAGAGGAAACGTACCAGAAGTATAAACAAGTCAGGATATTTGCTCCGCATGTCAGACTTTGTCTCCCAAGTCGCCTTCTCAACCGGACGATGCTTCCATTGAACCTTCACAGAAGATACCTCTTTCGACCTCAACTTCCTCACCTGCCTGTCCAGAATAGCCACAGACTCTTCCTCAAACCCCATATTCTGATCAAGAAATACAGAGTCCCACTGAATGATATAAGAACATTCATCATGATACTTCTTTAGCATAGACACATGGAAAACTGGATGAACGTCTGAAATACCTGGTTGCAGAGCCAACTCATATGCCACCTCCCCAACTCTCCGAAGAATCTCAAAAGGTTCAATATACCTCGGACTCAACTTCACTCTCTTGCCGAACCTCATCACACCCTTTATGGGTGAGACTTTTAGAAGAACTATATCATAAACCACAAACTCTAAGTCTCGGACCTTCCGGTCCGCATACTCCTTCTGCCTACTCTGAGCTGCCAGGAGCTTATGCTGGATTACCTTCACCTTCTCTAATAAATCTCTCAATTGATCGGTACCCCAAGTTCGGACCTCGAACGCATCAAACCAACTAATCGGAGATCCACATCTCCTACCATACAAAGCCTCGAACGGTGCCATATCAATACTAGAGTGATAGTTATTGTTGTACGCAAACTTTGTCAAAGGTACCCAATAACCACTAAAATCAATCATGAAGGCTCGTAACATATCCTTCAAAGCCTGAATAGTCTGCTCGGACTAACCGTAGGGGTGAGGGTAAAATGTTGTACTGAGATCCAAGCGAGTACCCAACTCTTTCTGCAAAGTCCGCCAGAATGTGAAGTAAACTAAGTCCCCCGTCTGAGATAATAGAAACTGGAACCCCATGAAGACGAACAATCTCACGAATGTAGATTTTAGCCAACTTCTCTACATTATAAGTCGTCTGGATCGGAATGAAATGCGCGAACTTGGTCAACCTATCAACAATGATCCAAATAGCGTCGAACTTGCCAAAACTCTTAGGCAATCCCACAATAAAATCGATGGCAATCCTCTCCCACTTCCACTCGGGAATGGGCATCCTCCGAGACACACCACCTGGTCGTTAGTGCTCATACTTCACCTGCTGACAATGCTGACATCGAGACATAAACTCCACAATGTCTCTCTTCATTCTCTCCCACCAATAGTGCTTCTTCAAATTACGGTACATCTTAGTAGCACCTGGATGAATCGAATACCTAGAGCTGTGAGCCTCTTCCATAATCAATCTGGTCAAATCACCCACACGAGGCACACACACTCTTATCATTAATTCTCAAAATCCCTTCACTATCAATCACAACCTCCTTGGCTTCTCCACTCATCACCTTATATATGATTTTGCACAACTTTTCATCATCATATTGTTGAGTCCAAATCTGATCCAAAAGAGACGACCTCGCCTCCACACAAGTCAGAATCCTGCCCGAATTCAAAATATCAAGCCTCACAAAATGGTTCGCTAGAGTCTGGACCTCCAATGCCAAAGGAAGCTCAAAAGTGATCAAACTAGCTAAAATCCCCATGCTGACTGTCTTTCAGCTCAAGGCATCCGTCACCACATTGGTCTTGTCCGGATGGTACAAAATGGTCATGTCATAGTCTTTCAACAACTCCATTCACCGAAGTTGCATAGAATTAAAATTCTTCTGATTAAACACGTGCTGAAGACTATGGTGGTTGGTATACACCTCACAATTAACGCCATACAAGTAATGCCTTTATATATTCAGAGCAAACACAACACCAGCCAACTCCAAATCATGAACATGGTAATTCTTCTCGTGCACTTTCAACTGCATTGATGCATTAGCAATAACCTTACCATCATGCATCAACACACAGCCCAACTCAATCCTAAAAGCATCAAAATACACAGTAAAGTCCTTTCCTTCAACCCGAAGGGATAAAATTAGGGTTGTGGTAAAAAAAGACTTGAGCTTTTGAAAGCTCTCCTCACACTGATCGGACCACTAAAAATGCACCTCACTTTAAGTCAAACGCATTAAATGAGAAGATATAGAAGAGAAATCCTTGATGAATCGACGATAGTAGCTAGCAAGACCCACAAAACTCTGAATCTCTGTCACAGAAGTCAGTCTAGGCCAGTCCCTCATTGTCTCTATCTTCTTTGGGTCAACCATAATCCCATCATTTGATACCACATGTCCCAAGAATGCCACAGAATTCAACCAAAACTCACACTTTCAGAACTTATCATACAACTTCTTCTAGCCCTAAATCCAATTTAGGGATTAAATCACAGAATCTTTATCATCACCCATCATTATCAATAACGCCCATATCGACCATCATCTGTTCTTACCCGTTATTAGCCGTGCACCGTGCAATGAGACGGACAACGCACTTTTGGCTTAGTTCGAGTTAGAGCGGAATGACTTCATCGAGTTAGCGTAGGAGATAATTTAGGGTGATATCAAAAGGTTAACATTCGGTCAAGACATGTAGGATTTCAAGGTTAACATTGAACCAGCCTGGGCTCTGATACCACTGTATGGTTAGTTGGATTCAAAAACACATAAGTAAGGCACATCGGAAGTTTAAAATTTTGTTTCTTACTTACCCCAACAACATTTCTGGTATGGTTATACACCAATCAAACATGTAACATAAAGCACAATACTTACATGTTATAGTATCTGAAATCTTTATCTACTATAGGGTTGACACGCGGTTGCCCTTTCGACTGCAAGCTCCAAGCTTCAATGTACTTCTCTTTCGGAAAGCAAGGAAATCCGGTAGAGGTTCGAGAGAGTTTTGATTCTAAGTCTCTAAGGCTTAGAATGATAATCTGAAAATTTGTGTGTTGAATAATGAAGAGAATGCCTCTATTTATAGGTGAAAATTACGTCAAACCGGATTAGGGTTTGACCTTGGGCCTGACCAAAAATCGAGGCAGAGGCGCCACGGCCCTAGGGTATGGGCGTCGCGGCGCTCGACGTGGTCCTGCACTGTCTCGATTTATTTTCTGGGCATTCTTAATTAAATCCAAAATCCAATTTTGACTTAATTAAAATAATCATTATTCATTTAAATATCTCGATTATAAATCGAACATTTAATTATTCTCTCAATACATCCTTAGATCGAAAAGACAATCGACATAGTGTGACCCTACAGACCTTCACACATATCGACATTAATCAAATTAAGGTCTACGCGGAACTCCTAGACGGCGTCGCAAGACGAACTCAATATGTGAAGTACGTTTACGCGAATTCAGTAAACTTAACCTCTATGTGGTAAGATAAAATCCTTTCATTCACGACACACCTGATCAAGCTTAGGATTTGTCAAGTGTCTATCCAAATGGCTTAATCATTGTATCTCATCTATATTAGTTGACAACTAGACCATATTCTAAATACATCTATTGTGTTGGCCAACGACTTAATCAACCTAATATCACTAAGAATCCGAGTGTTTTCTCGAATATACATTCGAGGAATGAATCCTAATCTTGGCTCAGCTACCACCTTTAATCCACATCGTAATGTACCCAATACAAGCCGTATCTCAACCTATAAGGTATTTGAGCTTAGGATAGGATCAAAGTACATTACTTTGTAGACAAGTTGCGTATATACAAAATTGACGTAAATATGTGGTATTAAAAAGAAGAAGAAATAAATAGTTGGAACAAATAACACTTGTATATGACTATGAGACAATTAACACTTGAAAGTTGAATTTTTTTTTATTTTTCTTCACTCTTACATGCTTAAAAGACAGTGTATCTACATTCTTTGTCATGCCACCGTTCACAAGTGTGAAGGCTATCAAACTGTCAAATCCATATTAGGACAAAATATAATTCAGATGTTCATTGCATAAACCGTTCAAATATAGTTTTAAAATGTCCTTTGACGACAACTGAAAAAATGTCTACATTCTTATGTGCATGAACTCTCAAGTATACGAGTACTCCAATTAAGAGGTTAAGTATATCCTTCTTGCATTATACTTACATTTAAGTGCAACTTAATGAGTTAAGACATCTTTACATGCAATCTTTTAGAATTGGATCTAAAACAGTTATTCCAGATGAAGAGCTTTGGGGAAAAAGGAAAAAGTAAACTATTCATTCTTACAGCATCTTATAATGTTGGTCGAGTCTGTACACAGCACTACTAAAAACACTGAAAACCGACCTCAGGATAAAACTGAGGTTGGTTTTTAATGATGGGTGTTTGATCCGATGGTGCATTTTATAATGATGTAATATGTTTCTTTCAAATGAATTTTTTTGCAATAATCAACCCCCCAGGCCAATTTTTTGAACTATTTTTTTAATTTTAAGAAAAACCGACTTTCAGAGGTCCGTTTGCACCTTGCCGATTTTTGGCGCCAAAACACACTACAAGAAGAAAGACATTTGATAACAACATTTATTGTTGTCATATGTTGGATGTTATTACCAAAATTACTTTTTGCAATAACAAAAAATGTTGTATGTCGTTGCAATAACTTCCGATGTGAAAAGTTTTCACAATAACAAATTGTTGTCATTTACATTTTTTTAGCAACAATAAATTAAAGTGTTGTTGCCATTTACATTTTTTAGCAACAATATATTTATTGTTGCTAAAGTTTTATTATCAATTCTATACTTTCTTATAGTGACATCAACATCCGGTGATTGATTTCTTTTTTAAAAAAAAATTCAAAAAAACGCCGGAGGTCGGTTTTTTTCCGACTTCTTTTGAAGGTCGTTTTTTGACATTTTTTTAATAGTACAAGCGACACATAATAGCACTAAATGAGATGGTGACACACTTCAACATGATAACAGAATAAACATAGGCCGTGAATTTCAATTTTACCACCACCCTATTATTAAAAAGAATCTTACATGTTTGACCCATTAAAAAAAATCAAGCTCCCACATGAATGGGGGCGTTGAAGACATAATTAAGCAATAAAAGCTAGTTTAAATTATTAGATATAATGATTACACATTTCAACACATAATTAAGCAATACAAATGACTTCTCGCTATTGATTGCACCAGTTAACATTGTGCTCACTTTTTAGTTCACCAATTTCATGGAATATGAATATGATCACAGCATCAGTACGTGAGACTTCATAAATGTTTTATGTTCGACTACGATCACATCACTGCTCTGCCATGTTATAAGCTAGTGATATTTCAAAGTCCCTAACACTTTGATTAGACCTCAACTGCAAAAGCAAATGGTTTCAGCTAACATATAAAATTAGATAGTCCTAAATAAAAAATATAGACTAGGATTAACTAAACCAAGATCTTAATTACTTCCTCACGTCTGAATTAGACATAGTGTTCGATCCAACACCCTGCTTGTATCCTAAATCCACCATGATTTAGAATCTCCAATGAATTAATTCACGCAGCAGGAGCATAATCATAGTCTCCATCATCGTCATCACCTTCTGAGGATGCTGCGGGAGCATAGTCGTAGTCTCCATCATCGTCATCTCCTTCCAAGAATGTTGCTGGAGCGTAGTCATAGTCTGCATCATTGTCGTCACCATCTCCTTCTAACCATGCTGCTGGAGTATAATCGTATCCATTGTCACCATGATTATCTCCGTCTGAACATGACCTTCTCTTCTGGAACCCAATAATCCTAAAAATGCCTGACATTGTAATATCTCTTCTTAATTATATTGGACTATAGAAATATGTGATGTTGAGTGTTGTACTGTTGTATCTCTTTGATATAGGATATATGAATGAAAAATGGTTGTATTTGTGGTGTGTATTATAGGTGAAGAAATCATATGCTTATATATAGGTAAGAGGCGAGTGTCGACTCGTTTGGACACGTTAGGAAGTGTGTCATGTTAGGTGAAGAATGTGCAAAGCCATATGCTTGGCTGCATTGAACTAATTTTTGGGGCTGCCACATTGGGAATTCACTTTACATGTCATAACTCATAATGTATGAGGAGTGTTACAGATTATTCTCCATCATTGCTGAAAGTAGAATCCCAAGTGGTGAAGATGCCACCACTTCTGTGATTTAGTTTAAGTGATGTAATGCGCCTTGGATATTAGTTACTACTAATTCGTAATAGTTTATTAAGGGTGTATGAAATTTAGTAGTATATATGTTGCTATAAAGTAATGTATTCAATAGACGTAGTGTTTAACCCAATTAATTATAGATATTTGGGATGTGAAGTTCCAACAGCACATGCACTATGTCAACTTCAAATATTTGATTTGAAGTTAGGCTTGGCAATCCTTAATTTCAAACTTACGTGTCTGAAGTTGGAAGTTTGAAGTTTGAAACTTCACTTATTAATTGCGACTATATTTAAACAAGGATCCTAAATAGGGCTATTTGTGCGCTTTCCCCGTCTAGCTAAGATAATTAAAAGGCAGCCCAATGCATGAAACATCCCATATTAGCAGGATCCGAGGAAGGATCGCACCCCTTGGATGTTGACATAGACAGTCTAACCTAATACATTACATTACTGACTGTTTTTACGACTCGAATCCATAACCTATAGATCACACAAAGACAATGTTATCGTTACTCCAATGTTCCCCTTCCCCATATGATTATACCAAGAAAACCCGCTCGCTTCCCCATCCCTACTCCCTGGCTAAAACACAGAAGAGTTTCTCTCAGTTCAAACATCAAACACCTAATAGGCGCTAAAATGGAGTACCCACAATCCTCTTCTTCCTCTTCATTAGACAATTTGCTTCGAACCCTAAACACCAAAGGCTGGTGTTTCCGCGATATATATAGTAGCTAAATGATTATTGTTATTCCCTCCTCCGTCCTAATTTTTATGATGGTGTTTTACTTAGAACGCAGTTTAAGGAATAAAAGAAGGTTTTTAAAACTTGTGGTCTAAAATAAGTCAAATATATTTGTGTAGCTATAAATCATCTCATTAAGGGTAAAATAAGTATTTTAAAGTTAATTATTACTAAATATAGAAATATGTATTTTTTTTAAAATTCTCTTTACATATTTTTGTTGTATATAATGTATTTTGCACCATTTTGTGTACATCATTGATTTTAGTGGTAGTAGCCAAATGATTATTCCTATGAGACAGATTCATTATTTCGATTCTGTATACTCATTTTTAAAATTACTTATATAGGTGAATTTGATTATACCTGCCTTTAGTTGACTACCTAAATTAATGGAAATAAGGGCTTATTGCTTAAATAGATTAACTTATCAATAGTATCCAAGTTCAATGGTAACTAAAATCAAATGGTTGTTGTTCCATGTTGGCTAAAAGTTTCTCAAGCTGTGTTTTTTTCACAAGAAAGAAGTTTGTAAGAAAAATAGGTTCCATTAACTGTGTGAGATCACTGAATTTCTTATTGTTAAGAGTCCCACCTCGGATATGGAATGAGAACATGGACTCCGTATATGGATTTGGACAATCCTCACCCAGCTGCAGCTCCTAGCTTGGGCTTGGTATCAACGGGAGTAGAAGTAGACTTACACAAGGACATACCAGCGCGCTCAATGATCTCAGCGGCATACTTCCATTGTGATAAGAATAACTCACCTTCATGACGAGCGATAGAAATTCCCAAAAAGTAACTCAAGGGCCCGAAGTCTTTCATAGCAAACTTAGAACTGAGCATCGTCATGATAGACTTGTGCAAAGCATCAGAAGAGGCAGTCAAGATAATATCATCCACATATAATAGAATATAAGCTAGGGAAGTACCACGACGATATATGAACAATGAATTATCAGACCTGCTGTGAGTAAAGTCAATAGACGAAACATAGTCTGCAAACCTCTTATACCAAGCACGTGGGGCTTGCTTAATCTCATATAAGGACTTCTTCAATAAACACATATGATGAGGATAGGTTGGGTCTCGAAAATCCAAGGGTTGATGCATGTAAACGGTCTCCTTAAGATCACCATGTAAGAAAGCATTCTTCACATCTAACTGATGAATGTGTCATGCCTTTGAAAGAGCCAAACTGAGAATAGTGTGAATGGTAGCCGGCTTGACCACCAGACTAAACGTCTCACCACAATCTACGCCAACCTGTTGAGTTTTCCCATCACCTACAAGACGAGCCTTTTGTCTCGCAAAAGATCCATCAGAATTATCTTTATGAGTAAAAATCCACATAGACCGAATAATATTAACACCAGACGGACGGGGCACCAACTCCTACGTCTTATTTGCAATAAGAGCATCATATTCGTCGGTCATAGCCAATTTCCAATTCGGGTCATTTAACGCATACACTGGGTTACGGGAAATGGGGACTTAAGAATATTAGAATTTAGATTAAAATGTCTTTTTAGTTTAAAAATACTCTGTTGACTACGAGTGACTGGTCTGTGACTCGGAGGAGAATTGGCTGAATTTTGGGGAAAATTTGAATGGGTGACAGATCGCCATCGTGCAATGGGCTCTTGGCCCAACACGGGATCTTTGGATCGGATCGAAAGCGATGGCAGGGCAAAAGCGGGATGGATAGTCGGCCTAGTTGCTGAACCCGAGACCTGAGGGACTGGCCTATTAGCAGAGTTGACGGAACAAGAGGGTCAGCGGGCAGTGGGCCCGTGGGTGGATTTTGGATACGAAACAAGTTCGATAAATGGTGGATAAGATATGGGGAGACATCGTCATCTAAAAAATTATACGAACGAGGCCTGTGACTACATACTTTCGTAAATGAAAATTGGGATTCATCAAAAATAATGTGGCGACTAATTATGATTTTATTAGACGATAAATCAAAATATTTGTAACCATGATGATTGGATGGATAACCTAAAAACACACAAGGGGTAGAACGAGCTTGAAGTTTGTTAATTGTAGTTGACGGAAATAGCGGATAACATAAGCATCCAAAGACCCTAAGATGTGAATACGAATGAGTCTTATTATACAGACATTGAAGAGGGGATGAATATGCCAAACATTTGGTAGGAAGTATGTTAAGAAGATAAGTATCCATTTGTAGAGCATGATGCAAAAAGGAAGGAGGTACGGAAGCATGGACCAATAAGGTTCGGACAATATTATTAATGGTATGGATTTTTTGTTCGGGTTTTCCATTTTGTGAGGACGTATGAGGACAAGAGAAATGAAAAACTATGCCATTCTTTTCACAAAATTCCTGAAACAACCCATTATCATATTCTTTGCCATTATCATATTGAATATTTTTTATTTTCCGGTCGAATTGGGTACGGATGAATGCTCGAAATATTAAGAAAGTGGAAAAAACTTGAAATTTTTTCGCTAACGAAAAGGTCCACAAAAAATTAGAATAATCATACAAAAATATAACATAATAACGATGACCCACAAAACTTAAAACGGGAGATATCCATAAATCGCTATGAATAATATCAAATGACATTAAAGTACGAGAAGTAGAGGTTACAACTGGTAATCTAACATGTTTTCCTAGAGGACAAGATTGACAAATTGGAGTACTACGCGTACCCTTACAAGAAATAAAATTGTTTTTATGTAAGGAAGAAACATTAGACGACCCAGGGTGACCCAAATGTGCATGCCACAAGGAATGAGCAAGAGTTTCAAAAGTAGAAGGCAAGGCTTGACTCGAGAGACTGGATACGGGCGTGATAGGATAAAGATCTTCCATACTATCACATCTCATGAGAGATATCCCCGTCTTGAAATCCTTCACAGAAAATCCAAAAGGATCAAAATCAACAGAAACTCAATTATCAGTGGTGAATTTACAGACAGACACCAAAATTTTAATTAAGTTAGGAGCATGAAAGGCATTTTTCAAGACAAGAGGTGGATGGAGCGGAGACAAAGTTTTATGACCGTAACCACGAATTGAAATTGAGTTGTCATTACCAACAATTATGCCACAATTTTTGCTCAAATTGGAATAAGACGAGAGAGTACCTTGGTCGGACGTCATGTGAGAAGTGGCACCGGTGTCCATGTACCAATTCGCGTCTAGAGGATTCAATCCAGGTGTATGCATGACGGCTTCAGTAACTGTAGGTGTCGAAATCGAAGAGGGGCCCGCAGCATAATGGGCCTATGGGCGGCCGAGGCCCAAGCACATCTGTTTGCTGCCCCAGCCCAACGAAGTTGCGGAAGCTAGTGGATGGGGTCGAATTGGGCCGAAAGGATTGATGGGCGGCCCACTGGCCAGGGACTGGACATGCTAAAAATAGGGACCGTTGGGCTACTTAGATGCTGGAAAATAGGGGTCGTTGGGCCACTGGCCACTAGCCCATGCCCACTTCCAAAGGGCCCACAACTGGGACCAGTTGGTCGGCGGCCCACTGCCACCATACCGAGGCCCACTGCCACTGTTCTGGCCACCCCCACTACCGCCGGAACCACCGCAATTTTTGCCATTATTTTTTTAATTTTTTTGTGTCTACCGTGAGCACGGTTTTGGCCCGAATAATTAATAAAACCTTAAGAATCAGCGGAGGACGTCATCATGACCATGGACTAGCGTCGGTAGCCACCTTCTTGCCCAAACCAGCTTCTTCTAACGTGAGCATCGAACGGGCTTGATAAAAAAGCGGAAGCGGATTACTTTGACGGAGGAGAGCCCCCACGCCATTATATGCCTGCAATCATTTGTAGAACAATACGATTATTGGTAATGGGTGCGCCAACGTTACGGAATTGATCTGCCAATTCCTTGAGCCGTTTACAATAAGCGGAAACATTCGGGAAATCGTCCATGCAGACTTGGGAAAATTCCTGCTCAAGGGTGACAGGCGGGATTGTTGGTTATCTTGGAATATATCACGCAATCTATTCCATGTAACCATAGCCATAGTGTCCGGCTCAATAATTATTTGTAAAATATCGGTAGAAATAGTGGAATAAATCCACTAATGTACAGTAGCATCAAGAGAAATCCATAATCGAGAATCCTCCAAGGAGGTAGGGGTAGCGGGAGGAATTATGTGATGGAGAACTTGATGGGAGATGACGTGAGTTTTGAACAACTCCGCCCACGTCGCGTATTTGACGTTTTCCATCTCAAGAACAATAGGAATGTAGTTCTTGATGTTGGAAACATTAAGGGCAGGATGAAATACGTTCTTTGACGTAAACATAACGAAAGAACAATATGTGATTTGAGGGATTTAGAAGAAAATTTGGGAATAGAGGAGGAAGAACTCGACACGGAAACCGAGAAAGGGCTCGGATATCGAGGTAGCCGAGACAAGCGGAAGCTTGGTAGAGAAGGAGGTATGTGAAACCTAGACTTCTGATATCATGAAAGAAATAACCCTCTTGATTATTTTCCTTAATGAATGAGTATATATACAATTTACAATATGGAAAATCTTATTCCTATTCTACTCCCAAAACCCTATTCTATTTGTACAAGAATCCTACAATTATGGTAAGTGTACAATGATAATTAATTATAAATAATATGGTACAAAAACCTCTCCAAATCGTGATATACTTACCATGTATATCACGGTCAGTTTGGTAAGTATATCACTGACCGGGTTCCTTGTGTTTCCGTGATATACACGGTATACACAAGACATTGTATATGCCGTGTATATTGTGTATACCACGGTATATTTTCAGTTAAAATTTTCAATTTTTTCATCAGAGTTTGCTGGGAAGTTCCATTTGATATAGTTCTTATACCCACTTTCAGGAACAAGAAGATTTTACAACGACATCGGCAGAGAACATTAGAATGAGCATGTACACATTTGAAAGAGATGATGTTGGAGCGCATGGAACAACAGGATTTAGAGGAAGAGGGAGAGGACGAGGTAGAGGAAGGGGAAGGAGAGGCTGACTTTTGCCTACCATTCAGCCTTTCCCTTCTTTTTTTTCTCTAAGTTAGACTTTTAGTTTTTAAGATATCACAAACCTTTCGAAAAGGCATCACATATCTTTTCTTTTTCTGGTGATTGCTGTTGAGTCAATTTAATTGGTAAAGTGTTTTATCTTGGTAAGCTTGACATCTCGAAGAAACTTTCTTTCATCTTTATGTATTTGAATCTGCTTGCAATTTTTGTTCTCTCCTGCTAGCTCACTTGGCTATGTTTCTTCTGTTTGGGTAGGGGCCAGGTCCTGTCTTGGATGTGTTCCTTCACTTTATCATTCCCTTATCCCTTATTGGCCTTTCGTCTTCTTTGGTTTTTTGGTGTTAGTAACTCTTTTGTCAGAAACATTATCATGTGATATGATAAGTCTATTTGCTTAGACGAGATAGATGTTCCCCTTTTTTTTTATATCCAGCTTCCCGGTTTACGCCAGACTATTCCTGGAGATAGTAGTTCCAGTCCCTCAGTACTACTACCAGTAAATCGCGGGATGTGTCTGAATGACTAGGGTTTGAGAACAGAGCAACTGATATCACCTATAAGGTCCTACCCCAGAAGAGAGCAAATTGATCTCACCAGGATTCGAACACACACTGCAGGCCTCTAGTTGAATTTTAAGTTCCCCTCCTTGATGTTCCCCTTTTTTGATCGTCTATCTTATGCAGGAACGAATGTACTTTAGTGTGCATGCGATTTCGCCTCTCTTACTTCCGTTCTGCCTTGTGTTATGCTTATACTGAACTGTATGTACTAGTAGTTGCTCTGCCTAATTGTAATCTATTTTATTCATTCTCCTCCGTTATTCTGAAATTCCTTTTTCTTCTTGATTCCCTTTTATCTTAATCCTGGTTTTTCTTTACGTTGTTAATGTTGTGAGAGATGCCTTTTATATTACTATCCGGACTGCTTAAGAATGTACTAACATTAGTTAATATGGATGGTTGTTTACAGCCATACCAGCAATAATGCATTTCAAAAAGTAATACTCCGTAAGTATTTATGCACTTAGACTACTTGTAGAGATATTCCAAGAAAGTGATAGTATTAGAGATGTTACCCTGTGGTATCCATATAATTAGAGGTGGAGCAACCTTCGGCTAAGAGTGGTTAGTCGAATATTATTTGTCGGAAAGTTATACCGTGTATATAGATTAAATATTAATTTTTATATAAATGAAAGGTAGCTTTAGAGCAATAGTAAAGTTATCTCGATGTGACTTACAGATCATGCGTTTGAGCCGTGGAACCATCCATTGATGCAAGTGGTCTTGATTATCTATTAAATCTTGAATACTCTTAGCGAAATTTTTTATTTCGCCACTGCATACCGGGTTCTTTGGGACGAGGTTTTGTTGGTATTACAAAGGATTGCAGGAACGGAAATTACAAATAACTGCTTATGTAAGAATTGAAATTACAATTCAACTAGAAAACTGAAAATTACAAAGATGAACAAGAAAAACTGAAAAACGGTTTTTGCTGAGTCGAGTATGGCACTCCGTCCTTAAGACAATATTGCCCCGTATGTATCATTTATACGTCGTGGATAATTTGTCTCCCAAGATAAAACAGCAATGGAACACTTGAGCAAAGGAAATTCAAATGCTACCGTGAAGAATATTGAGTAACGAAATGATGCTTGGAAGATGTAGGAAGAAACTGTTTTGCTTGTGTATTTTCGTATATTGTAAGTGTGTCTCAACAATGGTGTAAGGGGTATTTATATAGGTGAGGGAGGAGCAGCAAAACTGCCTCCATAAGTGTCATTACTGGCCAAGTAATGACCATTATGGAGGTAGTAATGTCACCAAAATAAATGATGAAGAACACCAACGGATTGACCATTATAGGATGATTAATTCAGCCAAAATAAATGGCTGAATTGATGCTGTGGCGTTTATGCTTTGACCGTCCAAATTCTGACTTTCTGGAAACTTCAGGGATCAAACTGTACATCTTGAAACTTCAGGGACGACCAAACTGTACATCTAAAAGAATTCTGGTCCAAACTGTACATCTGAAACTTCTGAGATCAAACTGTACTTCTGGCAAAGTTCTCTGGCCCAAAAAGATAATATCAGAAGGCCCACAGCCCACGACCAGTGAACCCGTGAACCCGTGAACTCGGAACTCGGAACAGGACCGGACAGGCGGGCGGCGGCGGCGCGCGTGTGGTCTTTCCTCAAACCGAAGCACATCTAGGTCCTCCCTCCTTTAAACACATGGGATACCCCTTGGGGTCCCAAACCCCAAACCAATTTCGAGTCTTATATACACAACAATTCTTTCTTCCTCTACCGATGAGGGATAATTGATCACACACCACACTTTTCCATGCTTCAAACACCTTACTTCGTGAACCAATATCTCTTTCATTTCTCAATGAAATTTGACGATTCTTGGCCCTACGGTTATTTACGTACTTAGTAGATCATGCATGTGTGAAGAATCGGATTCTCCAACATACGTAACACTAGTGTTTAAGCCGTTAAAGTTGGTCGGTCGCAACTCCCTCCAAAGGCTAATTTCCAACAATCCCCTCTTGAAAGAGATTTTGGCGCACTCACATGGTGTCTTTTCATTTCCAGCAATATTTCAGCGGACCGATGTTGCATAAGGAGAGGTAGCTTCAACTTTGAACCTTTCATAGTTGAATACCATCGGACTTACTTACTGCGCGGTGAACGTGATGTCTTGAACCGTCAGTGTTTAGTGTAAGCCAAGTCAATGGTACCAACACAACAAATTCTCTTACTCTCTTCTTCGTAATGTTTTATCTGTTTTGGCCATGGACAACGTCTTGGATTATTAAGTGCGTTCATTTGAGGCGGCCCGTCCTCGCACTTAAATAGGTGGTCTCCTAAAAGGTATCCTGCTATACCCCACTTCACAAGTATTAGGAACCATTAAAAGTTTTCCAAAAACCTAACCTCAACTGCTGAGGATCATTACAGGTTTTGAAAACTTAACCTTTACCCATACTGTAGATAACACTTAACGTCTATCGCGGGAACGGCTTTGGATTTGGTGTTTCTGTTCAGAAATCACTATCCGAAGTGCTCATGCTTCCACCGAAGCGATCAACTGAACCTTTACAACTTAGTTTTCCTATTGAACCAAATTACTGGGATCTCCAGTTAGTAAGGTTGGGTTACCGCTGTATTAGTCCTTATATTTTGGGTTTTAAGCCCATTCCTCTAGACAGGCAAGCCATCCGATCTTTGGGTAAGCCCTTTGTCAATGGGTCTGCTATATTATCCTTTGACTTAATGTAATCAATGGATATTATACCCGTGGTGATCAGTTGCCTAACGGTCTTATGCCTCTGTCGAATATGACAAGACTTGCCGTTGTACATAGCATTCTGTGCCCTTCCTAGGGCCGACTGACTGTTGCAGTGGATCATTACCGAAGGTACGGGTTTGTTCCAACACGGAACATCCTCTAAGAAGTCATGAAGCCACTCAGTTTCTTCTCTTGCTTTGTCTAAAGCGATAAACTGCGATTCCATCGTGGATCGGGCGATGCAAGTTTGCTTAGAGGATTTCCAAGACACAGCCCCACCACCAATTGTAAATATATACCCACTGGTGGACTTGGTGTTCTCTATATCAGATATCCAGTTTGCATCATTGTACCCCTCTAGTACAGCTGGATATCTCGAATAGTGTAACCCGAAATTTAATGTGTATTTCAGGTATTGTAATACCCGATTCAACGCCTTCCAGTGATTATCACTCGGATTACGGGTGAACCTAGACAACTTATTGACTGCGTAAGCAATATCAGGTCGGGTGCAGTTTGTTATATACATCAAACTACCGATCACCTGTGCATATCGCTCCTGGTATACAGGTGCACCAAGATTTTTATCAAGCTTTTGATTTGTATCCATTGGTGACGCTATCGGTGAACTGTCTAACATCTTGAACTTTCTCAAAACATCCTCGATGTAGTGAGACTGAGATAAGACCAGTCCGGCAGACGTCTTAGAGATTTTAATCCCTAGGATGACATCTGTGATACCCATATCTTTCATGTCGAAGTATTGTTTCAACATGTTCTTAGTCTCTAGGATTACCCTAGGACTACTTCATGTGATCAACATGTCGTCTACATACAGGCATATCATAACAAATGAGTCAGAGTTACCTTTCGTGTAAACACATTTATCACACTCATTAATGGCGAACCCCTTCGATAGTAGAGTACTATCAAATTTTTCGTGCCATTGCTTCGGGCTTGTTTCAGCCCGTACAAAGATTTGATAAGTCGACAGACTTTCTTCTTTTGCCCTTGAACCACGTACCCCTCGGGTTGGTCCATATAAATTTCTTCTTCCAAATCACCGTTTAGGAAGGCTGTCTTAACATCCATCTGGTGTATCTTAAGGTCACGCAAAGCTGCGATCGTAATGAATACCCGTATGGATGTCATCCGGGATACCGGAGAGTATGTGTCAAAGTAGTCAAAGCCTTCTGTCTGTCGATAGCCCTTGACTACCAACCTGGCCTTGTACTTGTCTATAGACCCATCTGCCTTGTATTTCCGTTTGAGTATCCATTTACACCCCAACGGTTTATTTCCCGGAGGAAGATCAACCAACTCCTAAGTATGGTTATGCAGAATGAAGCTTATTTCACTCTCAATAGCTTCTTTCCAGAGCGGTGCTTCTGGAGTTGACAACACCTTAGCAATTGTCCTTGGTTCATCATTAACCATATAAGCTACAAAGTCAGGACCGAAGGATTTATCCTTCCTGGCCCTTTTACTTCGCCTTAGATCCATCTCTGGAGTCTCCAAGTTCTGAGAATCTAGAACACTAGATTCCGGATGTTCAGCCACCTCGAGATTCGCTAGATCTGAACCATCTTGATCCGGGCAGTCAAGGACTCCAGGTTCTTGAGAGCTTTGTGCATAACTTCGTTTGCGAGAGGCTATGTTTTTTTTCCTTTTTAGGAAAGGTATCTTCAAAGAATAAAGCATTCCTTGATTCCATAATTGTACCCTGGTGGATATCTGGAATATATGACTTATGCACTAAGAAGCGATAAGCACTACTGTTATTTGAATATCCGATGAATATGCATTCTACAGTCTTAGGCCCAATCTTGACCTGCTTTGGCTTGGGTACTTCAACCTTTGCCAAACAACCCCACACCTTAAAATATTTGTAGGTGGGTTTCTTTTCTTTCCATGATTCATATGGAGTTTTGTCCTTACCCTTAAGTGGGACTCTGTTAAGAATCGTATTAGCGGTAAGGACGGCTTCTCCCCACATGTTTTGGGAAAGTCCGGAATTGATAAGCAAGACATTCATCATTTTCTTTAATGTGCAGTTCTTACGTTCCGCCACACCGTTTGATTGAGGTGAGTATGGAGCCGTCGTTTGATGAATAATGCCTTCTTGGGCACAATATTCCTCAAAAGGCGCTACATATTCTCCTCCTCTATCGCTACGAATGGATTTAATCCGTAGGCTAAGTTGGTTCTCAACTTCTGTTTTGTAACGTCGGAACGCTTCAAAGGCTTCATCCTTACTTCTTAACAAGTAAAGGTAACAATACCTTGTGCTATCGTCAATGAAGGCCCACAACCCACAGCCCACGACCCGTGAACCCGAAACCCGAAACCCGGAACCCTAACCCTAACTCTAACTCTGAACCTGACCGGACGGGCGGACAAGCGGCGCGTGTGGTCTTTCCTCGAACCGAAGCACATCTAGATCCTCCCTCCTTTAAACACATGGGATACCCCTTGGGGTCCCAAACCCCAAACCAATTTCGAGTCTTATACACACAACAATTCTTTCTTCCTCTACCGATGAGGGAGAATTGATCACACACCACACTTTTCCATGCTTCAAACACCTTACTTCGTGAACCAATATCTCTTTCATTTCTCAATGAAATTTGACGATTCTTGGCCCTACGGTTATCTACGTACTTAGTAGATCATGCATGTGTGAAGAACCGGATTCTCCAACATACGTAACACTAGTGTTTAAGCCGTTAAAGTTGGTCGGTCGCAACCCCGCCAAAGACTAATTTCCAACAGGTTTTAATTATGAATACTCACGAATGGCTCATTCATTACTTCGATTTGTTGCTTGTTTTTTACTTCATTGGTCAACAAAGGTTGTCACAATGTTTGCTTCCTCGCGGCTCTCTTTTTCTTTTTCAATCTTTCACTCCGGGAACTCTCCTATTTTGATTGAACATGTGAATCAAGATTCAGGGGTCCCATGTGTTATTGATCATGTGAATAAAAGACAAAGGAGAGAAAAGGAGATGTCTAAGATGGACAAAGTTTTTTTCTGAAATTTAACAAAAAGTGAAAGAGAACTCTTGAATTGGAATCCAAAGATTGGACACAAAATTGAAAAAATTGAAAAAATTGAATAATACTTTATCTGCAAAGGGGTAATAAGAATTACACATGTCTTTTTATTCTAAATAAGCGACTAATCATGTTATTAAGTGTAAAAAGGATACTTAATGTAAATAATTTTTTAAAGGAAACAATGTCACTTTTTTCGGATAAACTATAAAAAAAGTGAATCATACAAATTAGTACAACTATTGATTTGACAAGTGGAAAAAAGTGCTCAAAGCTAATAACAGAAAAGAGTCTTTCCTTGCCACCCGTTGCTCCAAACGAGATTTTGGAGAAAGCATAACCCAAAATGATATGTTCTGTTTGCAATGAAAATTGTACTCCACAAATTTTGACTTAAAAATACGAAAGAAAATCCACAATTTATGTCAAAGAAAAAAGAAGAAATAAATAAAGAAAAGCTAACGAAATGAACGAAAAAAATAGAAGAAAAGGAACCGTAAAGAATGAAATTTATGCAGGTCAATCGGTCGAAGAATCGGATACTCAATCAACATTAAGAACTTTTCATATCGAAGGAGTATTGAGTACTGCTAAATATGTGCGAGCCCTATCTAATGTAAAAGAAAGAAGAAAAGTGCACCTTCTAATTCTACAGAAGAAATTTGAAAAATAATTGAGAAGGAGATAGGTACTATGTATTCATATCGAAAGACTCTTTTTTAAAAAAAAAAGAGTTGGAGACGGAACAGACGGTGTTCCGTTAAAATAACTCGTGGAAGGCTACACAATAAATTCGTTTTGATTTATCGTGTAGCGCACAACTCTTTTTTTTTAATTTTTGCTTAAAATAGGTGTCCTTTAGGCGTCAAACTCTTACCGATTATATGAATACAAGTGTCTTTTAGGTGGGGATCATAGTAGTTCAGTTGGTTGAGTACGTGAACTTTCACCTTATTGGTGAGGGTTCGATTCCCCAACTTATAATCTCCTACCTCATTTTCCCTTCCCCTATCCCTATGTAATAAAATTAAATTATTAAAAAAAAGTGTCTTTTAGGTCATCTTGTTACCACAGAGAACAAATTAGGAAATTTCTTTCTTTGGTGGAAGTGATTGACAAATAATTATTAACGGAAGAAGAGGAGAAAAGAAAATAAAACTTTTGGTGAAATTCAAACGTTGGAGCCGTTAAAATTTTGAGGAAAAAGAAAATTGAATTAGCGTATAAAACTCTATTATTTATACCATGTGCAGTTTCTAGTATAGTTCTCTGTATTATTAACAAAATGTCAACCTGTTTAATTTTTGTATTAAATTGTGCATTAGTTATTGTAATAATGAATAAAGTTTCAAAGATAAACTATTCATAAAATAGGTATTCATATATTAACAATTTATAAATAATTTTTTAATATATTAAAAAAACTATATATTATTGCACGAACAGAGCTATCTTTAACAATATTGAATTAAATCCTCTCAATAGAAATTACATCGTATAAAAAGGATAAAATTAGTAAAAATTATTGATTCTTCTTTGTAATACAACTTGTCGTGTAGCAATAGAGGTGGTTCAAAATTTACAAAGGTTACACGTCCAGAACATCGTGTGACATTCTTGTATTTTTTTAATCCCTTTATTAAAATTTATTTATGTTTTCATTGTATTAGCGAATATTCTCTGTATATTTTGTAATTATGATAGATGTATATTTAAGGTAACTTAGGATTCTAATTGTATTAGGAATCAACCTTTGTAAGGTAAGTTAGGATTCGTACCATATTAGGAATCAACATTTGTACATCTATATATATTGTGAATAATGAAAGGAATCCCCAAGGGAAATTATTCTATCTTTCATGGTATCAAGAGCCTAAAACATAAATCCTCATTTCCGGTCGAAATCAGAAAATTTTTTCTGCTTTCACAAAAAAAAAAAAAAAAATCTGGTTTCTTCCTCCATATTTCGGCCAAACCAGAAAATTCCCTTCCCTCGACAGGCGGCAACCATGTCTTCCCCCACAAATTCCGTTTCATCCACTGGCACACTTGAAAACCCCTCTCAACGTTCAGTATCTTCTTTTCATCCGGCATTCGCCGTTAACAACATCAAGAATTTTATCCCTATAATTCTTGACCAAGAAGACTGTCAATATTCCATGTGGATGGAACTATTCTACGTTCATGCATGTGCATACAACGTGCTCGATCACATTGACGAATCTGCTCTCGCCCCACCGATGTTACAGACTCAATCAAGGCGTCGTCTTGACGCCATCGTCAAACAATGGATCTACGGCACCATCTCCAAAGATCCGTTATGCACTATCATGAAAACAAAGCTACAAGACGCGTGAACTTTGGGTCCCGCTAGAAGAAATCTTTCAGACAATAAAAATACTCGGGTTGTGTATTTGGAAGAGCAATTCAACAATACCCGCCGAGAATTTTAACAACATGTCCGAATATTGTAAGCAATCAAACTCATAACCGATCAACTATCCAACGTCGGGACTTCTGTTTCAGAAACCAAGATGGTGTTTCAACTTGTTGCGGGTTTACCGAAAGGTGAATATGACACACTCGCAACAATGATTCAACAAGCCGACCCTCTCCCAAGTTTCAACAAGACACGTTCACAACTATTGTTGGAAGAAACTAGACGTGCTAAACAAGAGGAACATAATCAAAAGGCGTTAGCCGTTGACGGGATGGCAACACCTGCGGCCCGAAGAAGAAGAAGAATGGCAATCGCAAAGAATAACAAAGAAGAATAATCGGCAAAGAAGAAATGGCCGTCTCCCGACCGATTTTGCCCAGGCCTACACCACCGTGAACCTTCAACACCCCGACGATAATTGGTACATGGACCCCGGAGCCACATCTCACCTCACCCGGTCGTCGGGTAACCTATCTCAACTACGCTTGCTAAAGTGTCCTCAATTTATTATCGCCGGCAATGGTCATCGCATTCCAATCAAGGTTACAGAATAACACACACCAAACATACACACCCGCCTTTCTCCCTAAACCACGTCCTATACACACCTAACATCATTAAAAACTTAATCTCTGTTAGAAAATTCACTAGCAATAATTCTGTGTCTGTCGAATTTGACCCTTTTGGTTTTTCTGTGAAAGAACTCAATACGGGGAAAATTCTTACACGCCACAATAGTGTGGGAGACCTCTACCCATTCACTCAATCTTCCGCTGTCAGACCGCAAACACCTCTATCCCTTGCGGCAATCTCTCCCTCCACTTGGCACAACAGACTCGGACACCCCGGAGACCCAGTTTTTACTTTTCTTAGGACTTCTAAGCGTATTCAATGTAATAATGGAAAAATTGTCCAACACTGTTTTTCTTGTCCACTAGGCAAACATACTCGTCTTCCATTTATGTCATCAAACAGTGTTACTTTTTCTCCCTTTGATATTGTTCATGTTGATTTGTGGACATCTCCGATTGTTAGCTCTTTGGGTCATAAATTCTATCTAGTATTCTTGGATGATTTTTCACATTTTGTCTGGATTTACCCACTGAAATTCAAATCTGAAGTTTTTACAAAATTCATCGAGTTTCACAAATTCATTAAAACACAATTTGAAAAATCTATCAAATCATTCCAATGTGATAATGGACGTGAATTTAATAACTCGATATTTCACAATTTCTGTTCTAAACAAGGCATGATTTTCCGTTTTTCTTGTCCCTATACTTCTTCCCAAAACGGAAAGGCTGAAAGAATTATACGTACCATCAATAACATGGTTCGCACACTTCTGTTTCATGCCTGCCTACCACCGCCTTTTTGGGTCTATGCTGTCAAAATGGTAGAATCTCTTCTTAATATTATACCAACTAGCACACTCCAAAACAAGACCCCTACCGAAATCTTATACCGTAGGCTACCATCATATGATCACCTACGTATTTTTGGATGCTTATGCTACCCCAACATGGCCTCCACTGCACCTCACAAACTTGCACCTCGTGACTCGCCATGTGTCTTCCTTGGTCTATCTCCTAATCATCTGGCTACTTGTGCTATGACATTGCTACTTGCAAAATCATCGCCTCCCGCCACGCCACCTTTGATGAGACAACTTTTCCTTTTTCAAATCTCCTGAAATTTCAGACCACCGATTACATCTTTCTCGATGAACCAAGTCTGTCCCCGATCATCCAAAATCTATACCAACAGCAGCCCATCGTTCGGCTAGCCTCGCCATCGTCCGACACCACCCCAACAGCCTCCTCGCCACCCCTACACTCTCAACCGAGTCACCGAACCAGTCACTGAATCACGCCCACCGTCCGTAACAGGACCAAAGAACCTCCCACTTCGACCCATCGCCACCGCCGTCTCATCAGATGGAGACTCGTGCACAACACGGGATCTTCAAACCCAAGGTTCACTTCAATCTCTCCACACAAACCTTATCACCCATTCCAAAAATCCAAAACTAGCAAAGCGGACCCAAATTGAATGCGCCATGTGCGAGGAATTTAACGCTTTAACCAAGCAGAACACTTGGGATTTGGTACCTAGACCCGAAGGTGTGAATATTATCTGGTGTATGTGGCTATTTCGGCACAAGTTCAGAGACAGTGGTGACTTAGAGAGGTATAAGGCAAGACTAGTCGCCAATGACACTAATCAGCAGGAGGGTATTGATTGTGGTGAGACATTCAGTCCGGTTGTTAAACCGGCCACTATTCGGACTGTTCTCAGTATTGCTATAGGCATGCATTGGCCGATTCATCAGCTTGATGTCAAGAATGCATTCCTTCATGGGGATTTGAAAGAGACCGTGTACATGCATCAGCCTCCTGGCTTTGTTCATCCGGCAGCTCCACAGTTTGTGTGTCGTCTCAAAAAGTCATTGTATGGACTGAAACAGGCACTCCGCGCTTGGTATGATCGTTTTGCCAGGTATCTTTTGCAGATTGGTTTTGTATGTAGCAGGTGTGATAACTCTCTCTTCACTTTTCACCGAGGTAGCAAAGATCGCATATTTGCTATTATATGTCGATGACATTGTTCTTACCGCCTCATCCGACGGTTTGAAGAATGAAATCATTGCTCTACTCAAACCGAATTTGCTATAACCGACTTGGGCAAGCTAAGTTATTTTTGGGTATATCGGTAACTGCATCTGCATCCACTATGTTCTTATGTCGGCGTAAGTATGCGAAGTGATAGTGTCTGAGGGCCAAGATGGCAAATTGTAAAATTATGCCAACTCCGGTGGACTCCAAATCCAAGCTTAGTGCCAATGACGGTGCGCCCGGTTCGATCCCACTCTATATCTGAGTTCAGCAGTGCTCTTCAAGATCTTACATTCAATAGGCCTGATATTACATATGCCGCTCAGCAGTGTGTTTGTTCATGCACGACCCCGAGAGTCCCATTTTGCCGCCTCAAACGTATTATCGACACGCGGCGGCACACTAGACTTTGGATTATACTTATACCCCTCTGCCCCAACCAAGTTACTTGCCTACACAGATGCAGATTGGGCAGGATGCCCTGACACACGTCGCTCCACCTCAGGGTACTGTGTATTTCTTGGGGATAATCTTATCTCATGGTCCGCCAAGAGGCAGGCCACACTATCCCGCTCGAAAGTCCGGGCGAATATCGCGGTGTTGCTAATGTAGTTCTTTGAGATCTGTTGGCTCCGAAATCTTCTTTTAGAGCTCCAGTGTCCACTCCGCAAGGCGTCTATAGTCTATTGTGACAACATATCTGCCATCTATATGTCTCATAATCCGGTCCAACATCAGCGGACTAAGCATATTGAGATGGATATCCACTTTGTGCGAGAGAAGGTTGCCCGTGGTCAGGTCAAAATTTTACACGTGCCTTCCTCTTATCAGTATGCAGACATCTTCACAAAGGGACTACCGCGACAGCTCTTCACCGACTTCCGATCCAGCCTTAGCGTTCGGCCTCCTCCCGCTCCGTCTGAGAGGGAGTATTAGCGAATATTCTTCGAATATTCTCTGTATATTTTGTAATTATGATAGATGTATAATTAAGGTAACTTAGGATTCTAATTGTATTAGGAATCAACATTTGTAAGGTAAGTTAAGATTCGTAGCATATTAGGAATCAACATTTGTACAACTATATATATTGTGAATAATGAAAGGAATCCCCAAGGGAAATTATTCTATCTTTCACATTGGCATATAATTGCTCAATAAAATTTTATATAATTCTTACGTTTCACTTTATGTGTCCTTTTTATCAGAATATCGCCGTTTTTTTATTCTAACGAGAATCGAAGAATATTTTAATACATTTTACATCTTCCTAATTTAAAATTTTCAAAATTTAACCAATGTGAACATTACTCAGCCACGTCATCATCCACCTCAACAAGTCCCTAATATTTTATATAAATACCGCCTTACCCCCTCAAATTTTGAGTCTTGAGTCTTTTCATTCTCAGAGCAGCTTCGCAACTTAGCTGCAGACATTACTAGGGTTTCCGAAAAATTCTTCATCACAAAGGAGATTTTGTTATAGCTGTTGTTCAGATCGGTTACTGTAAATATCTGGTAAAGTGATTACGAAAGATTAACCTAATTTTATTTTATCTGTTCACTTCAGTTTATGTATAGCTTTAAACTGTTTTTGATTGTATTTTTTGTTGTTTAAAATGAGATTTTAGATGTGGGTTTTGGTTGATTTAGTGTTTATTTGCAAAATTTGATTTGGGTTTTGTGTTTGACGTCAAAATTAGGTCTTTTTTGTTCATTGCAGATATGTATAGTCTTAAACTGCTTTTGATTGTGTATTTGTTGTTTAAAACGCGATCTTAGATGTGGGTTTTTGTTGTTATAGGGTTTATTCACATAATTTGATTTGGGTTTTATGTTTGGCATTAAATTAGGCCTTTTTAATCAGACAACTGGAGAGGTGTTTAGTGTTTGGTTTTAGATGTGAGGTTTGGTTGTTCTTAGGATTTATACATTTAATTGGATTTGGGTTTTTTATTAGAAGTCAAAATCAGGGCTTTTAAATAGGATGACTGTTTTGAGTTTAATTTATTAAATAGATTCTAGGTTTGATGTTTGAAGTCAAATTAGAGCTTAAGTAGTGGAGATGTGCTTGAGTTCATCTTTTTTAGCCGAAATGTGTTGAAGATTACGGTCGTTTTAGTGTTTAATGCAAAATACATATTGTTTTTTGTAAGAAGTGCTTGAGCGAATATTTCAAGCTAAAATCTATTGAGAAATCTTGATCTTGTTAAAGTTGGGAAGCGAGAAGTGCTAAAATAGATTGTTGATTATGTTTCTTTTGATATGATCTTTGCTTATAGTTGCGGGTTTTAAGTTGAAGGGAGAAGAATTACACAAATGACAAGTCTTGAACTTTTTATTCAATGTTCTGAGGAAGAAGAAATAAACTTCTGATGTGCAAATTGATTCAGAGTTTTTAGTTGGGTTTTGCAGCCTCACTATGTTGTAGAGTTTCTGCTTTTGCTTATGGTGAGCCAGATGTGCTTCGGCTTTTGCTTATGGTGGGCCACATGTGAGGATGGATGCTCCCGTTGGTTTGGGCTGATGCTTGTGAAACATAGAAGTGTTTTCCATCAGGCTCTAAGTGACCCGGGCGTATTATGCCGAGGAGTTGGGTGGAAATTCAAAGTTATATTTTATTAGTTTCAGGATAGCTTGCATACAATCCCCATATGAAGTGAAAATTTTGGTCAGGATAAGTGAGATACCTATACATTAATTGAGAGTGAATATATATCTATTGGGTGTTACAATGCCTGGGGTGTATTATAGTTGAAGTTCCAAACAGCACCCGTTTATTTGGATTAGATGCAACTTGGTTGTACATGGATTTGGATAAATTCAAAAGGAGATGAATTTATTTGGCTAATAAAGCCTTTTTCAGCTTGCAGGCTTCTCTTGTCCCCCCCCCCCCCACAACCCCACCCTCACCCATGCTTTGCAAACTTAGATCTTGATTCTCAATCTCTATGGGAATGTGTACAATGATCTCGAGATATTCATGTAGTGTTGAATACTAAAGATATGTGGTCCACTGGTTGTCATGTATTCAGAACTGCAGTCTACTCTGGGTTGACTTCCTTTATGAATTTTTCGCTAAATACTTTACAGGTATATGGCCGAACAAGATTAAACAGGATTAGAAATCATCAGATAAGAGGATATAAATAGCACACAGTGGATAAAATGAGAGAATATTGCTTAATATGGTTTGTTCATATCCTATTTAGACCTTCATGTGCACTTGTTACATGTCTGACACTGATAATTGGGGATGTTCTGAGAAGAGACGTGCTAAACCTAAAATTACAGAATGAAAGACGTATGATCTCTGAATGCAGACTTGGTTAAGAACGGAACATAATGTAATAAAATGGTAGGCATCACCTAGTAGTTGGAACTAAGTTTATGTTGTACTCACATTAGATCTGGTGCTTGCTAGTTGTCTGTATGAGGTTTCTTTTTTGTCTAATTGAAGTTTGTATCTCAGCATTGGGGTAACTATGAGAAATAGAACCTTAGGTCTAGACAGCCCCTAATTGTTCTTTAAAAAACGTATTTACTAGTAACTTATCCAAAAAAAAAATTTTTACTAGTATTGGGATGGAATGGACCCGAATAGTGAGGACATTATACATAGGATTCACTAGTTCCCATCTAATTCCGGGATTTCATGCTTAGCTGATTGTTGATTATTCACCGATGCTCAGTTCTACAAAAGAGCTGGCAGTTATATGTGTCGTTAATTCCTGATTTATTCGTGATGTATGTAAACTGGTCAGATGATGTAGCTCAAACTAATACAATGTTACTGTACGAACATTTTAACCGTTTGGCTGGGGCACGTGATGTTGACCCATGTATCCTTTATCCTTTGTGAAAATTCTTTTTCAACTTGTAGCTTGCACACACATGTTATTGTGATTTTTATTTCAGCACTGCTTACATCGTTTTTTGTCATTTGACAGTTCTATATTCTTATAGAAACTAAACATGCCTAAGGAGAGAAGAGATAGATCTGTTTCTTTTGATAGGAGCAGAGCTTCTCCTTACTCTTGTAGCTCAAGTCACTCAAGGCAATCTTTGTCCAAAAACCCTTTGGAAAATGAGGAAAATGTGAAAGACTGGGAAGATGCCCGATGCCCAGTGTGTATGGAACATCCTCATAATGCTATTCTCCTTTTGTGCGCCTCTCATGAGAAGGGCTGCCGTCCTTTTATGTGTGACACAAGTTACAGGCATTCGAATTGTTTTGATCAGTTCAAAAAGTCGTTCGAAGAAGCTTCAGCGTCAACAACACAGCAAGTGGAAATCCCAGCTTCAGCTTCTATTACAGAACCTACTACCGCAGCGATATCAGAAGCTCTGTCTGAACTGCCAGGTGAAAGAACCGAAGGCGGTTCTATATCCCTAGGTGCCGCCTTGTCGTGCGAGAACCATGAAATAAAGAAGATGCTATGCCCTCTCTGCCGTGGCCAGATAAATGATTGGATAGTCGTGGACTCTGCCCGTTGTTATATGAATGCTAAGTTAAGAAGCTGCTCTAGCGAGACATGCGAAGTCACTGGCACATATACAGATCTCCGTAAGCATGCTAGGCAGGAGCATCCCCTTGTACGCCCTACAGAAGCGGACCCCGAGAGGCAGCGCAGTTGGAGGAGGTTGGAACGGCAGAGAGATTTAGGAGATTTGCTCAGTACATTGCAGTCATCTGTTGGAGAAGAGGGTAGTGAAAGTACAAGTTTAACCTTCGACGAGGGTGGTTTGCTGACGGTTTTTCTCTTTGTTCGGATTCTCCAACCTAGGAGTAATTCTCGGAGTAGTAGCTGGTCAGGTTCATCGAGAACCCGAGCTCAGGCAACTGGGAGGAGACGACCTTCGAGAAGACTTTGGGGTGAGACTTATGATGGGGAAATTGATTCTAGAGATGATGACAATGAACACTCTGATGGTGGGTCCGGTCCCTTTAGGCGCCTCGAGATAATCCGTCGACAACCAACACCAGAAAATTAGGTCTGGCTGCAAACATGTGTTTGCTTGCTATTCCTCTTGGATATTACCGCTTATATTCCCTCCGTCCCAATTTATGTGACTCTTTTCTTTTTTAGTCGGTCATGACACCTTGCTATTTTAGTAATAATTTAACTTTAAAATGCCCATTTTATCCTTTAACAAATGATTTGTAGTCACATAAATTTTTATATTTTATTTTTTATCACAAATTTCAAGTCTTCCTTTTTCTCTCGAATTTCGTGCTTTGTCAAACACTTTCACATAAATCGGGACAGGGAGTAATTCATTTTTCTGCTTGTATACCTTTTCATTTGGAAAATTTCAACAGTTTGAGTGTTTTTGGTGATCAATTTCAGGTGGGGAAGGTGGAAGGAACATCGGGTTCCAAGACGTGGCTTGCTGGAGCTGGGCAATTGTTCCGGGCAGTTGATTCTTTGATTAGAAGGGTTGGGGGAGTGGAAATGGAGGATTGTGTTTAGTTAGTAGTATAACTTGTATACATCATGTGTTTCTTGATGAATCTCATCTCAGCCTGTGTGTGCTGCAAATGCTTTAAATTTCATTCTCTTGAATTTATAAAGTTGGAAAGCAATTGCAAACTCTGCTTCTACTCTTATGAATAAACCCAAATACTGCAATTAAAATATTGTGTTTCATCATTGTTCAGCTTTAACCACAACAGCATGAAAGGAATATTCACTTTTCATGGTTCTTCAATAAATTTGACATGCAAGTGTCAAGAGAATATGAATCAATCTCAGCCTTACTTAAAACTGAAAGGCACATATCTTTGTCCATCGGTAAGTTCACTGTGCAGATTTCCGCAGATTATGTAGCTTGAGAACAAAGCATGAAGAGGAACAGTAGATAATAGAGTAAATAATAAATTAGGTTTAAAACCTTTTAACCAATCATTGCACATCAAGATTGATCATTATATAAGACAAACTACTTGCTACGACAGGTAAAGATAGAGTAAAATTCCTAAGCAGTATCAGTGTAAATAGGTTACACTTATTTTATCACAAATTCTAATAGAGTGACCTTACGAGGTAAGAGAGGACTAGTTATTCCTTGTGTTCCTCGATCTTTCTGTTGATCCACCTAACCAAAGCCACAAATTTATAAGTCACTCAAGCATCACATAGATGACAGATATTCTTCCATTTCGAAAAGAGTTCAATCTTAGTGGAGACAATGATTGAATTGATGACTTCGTTTCGATCTCTTCGACTGAACCTAAAGAAAACCTGGATCATTTCAACTTTAGCTTCCGAAGAAGGGGTCAGGCCACTTGAAATTTTGGAAAGTGAATTCTCTTTCAGATCCTCTCCTTGGTAAAACTTGCCTTTAATTGAGATTTCGATTGAAAAGATATTAGCCGGTTCCTCATGTGCTTCAAAATACTAGGCGATTTTTTTCATCTGTCCTAGCTTTGGTGGACAGAGATACATGATATTTGTTGCTAGTGGGAGGTGTTAGATAACTCATGAAATTAATCGATGTGCGCGCAAACTGATTCGAACACCACGATTTTAAAATATATATTTTAGATCTACCATTGACCAACAAGCTAGCTACCCCTCTCATCAACAACTAGAGTTGAGATGTCGTGAGTTACCTTAGATTGGGCTAATGTATTCATCTTGCATAGCAAGTCCATAGTCCATCCATTTTCTCTAGCTGAGCATGTGGCATCTTCATTTTGAGTCTTCTCTTCTCTACAAGAATTATTTCGCAATCTTTGACCAATAATCCATGTACATAAGTAGAGTTCAAAACCACATGTCACACCAAGAAATGCAGGAAAAAAAAAACAAAGAATAGGATAGCAATTCACTACAAGAAAACCAAAAAGAGGAGCTAGACATCTTATATTATTAAGGGAAAAGGACACAACTGGCCATCCGGATGAAACTATTGACACCGGATGGCCCAAGAATCTTAAAAGTTATTTTTCAGCCTCTTCAAAATAATTTTATTTTATAGCCATTTTTTGATTAATTTCAGCATATGTATAAAAATTGTATCTTCGTTGTATAAAATATGTATCACTACTGTATATGTATAAAAACGATATCATTATTATATAGAATATGTATCCCTACCGTATAGGTTTAAAAATGTATCATTATTATATAATTTGTGTATAATAAACATACACTCACTAATTATATATTATACAATTATTATACACATATTATTCATGTTTTCAACCGCAACAAGGTCTATTTCAACAATAATTATGTTCATACAAAAACTATGTCCCACTCCATTGTTGATAAGCAGCTCAATATCTTTAATATATTTAGATGATCATATAAGTTATAACCCTTTAAAACAAAATCAACAAAGCACTTCGGGGAAAACAAAAACTCAAAAGCAACGTTCACACAATTTTAAATCAACCAACTAAACTATGTTTTTGAAGGCAACAAGAATAGCCAAAAGTTACTTGCAACTTGCATTCAATGTTGAATCAAATCGGTAGGATATAATATAAAGTACTATTCACAAGTTGAGACATTAATAACCATACCTAAATCATCCAATTTATGTATAAAAGATATTTTATTGTTTTAATACAAAAATAGTGTGTGAGTAAAGTCTTTCTTTAACAAAATAAAACAACGTATTAAATAATGTCACGCCTAATAAGTTCACCTTCTCTTTTTTTCATGAACTTATACCCACTGCAATTTCTTTTTTGTCAAAACACAAGAGAAGACATACAGAATCAAGAATTTTGCTTTTTGGATTTTGATCAAGAAAGAAAAGAGATGATGGAAAATGGGCAGCAAAAACAACACAGAGAGGCAAGATTTTCGGTGGAGGCTAGGGAAAAGTGGGAGAGAGTAAATTTTGGCTAGTGCTCGTCTTTATTTTGGCCCTAAGCGCTATTTCAAGTCATTTACTTAAAGTTAGGTCTTTTTAAGCTTTTTCTTTTGGTTAAACAACACAAATTACCCATTAAAAATAAAATATTTACCCGAATTTTACCCCCTGAAATTTAATTACTGAGCTACCTATACGAACTAAAATAATTAGTAAAACTTACACAAATGACTACACTTTGTTTTTTAGGCATAGCTATACTTTGATAATTGCATTTCGTAGCTACAGTAAAGTGTATTTAAAAAAAATCATTGTATTCAAGTTAGATGTATTCAACTCAGTTGTATTCATCTCAGTTGTATTCATTTATAGATAATTTATTATATTTAAAATATGTATTCAAATTCACTTTATTTATTTGTATACAAAAAAAATACTTAAAGAAACACTGAATTTTACACTAAAAGATTAACGAATGCACTCACATACTGAATGCAAGAAATAAATACACCATCAAACACTGGATTTTACACTAAAATTAATGAATACACTTAAAAACTGAATACAAGAAATAAAATACACCCCAAAATACTGTATTTTACACTAAAATTTTATGAATACATTCATAAATTGAATACAAAAAATAAAATACACCTCAATCTGAGATACAAGAAAATAAAATACACTGCTCTGAAGTTCGTTCATCCCGTCGCCGCCGGAGCTCCGGCATCACCACGTCTCGTCATGATCTTCACTTACACCATAATAGAGCAAGCCGACAAATGCTCAGGCTTCAACCAACATCTTCACATACTAGTTTTTCTAAATTCTTTAAGTTGAATGTTTCCGCTCCAATTTAATCATCTTAGAGTCTTGGACCAAGTTCTTAGTTCAATACAGTGAGACGATTCCCTTAAATTTTAATGTTGTTGCATTTGGATATTGTGTGCTCAGATCTGGAGATGACGACGGCTCAGATCTCCGGTGGCTCAGATCTGACGATGACAACCAGATTCGCTGGAGAAGTTGAAGGATTTGTTTATTTCGTCGTCAACGGTGGGTCACGACGGAGTGGAATATCATATTTGATATCATGAATTTCACCGTAGCTGTGACGGCAGTTTATGGTGGCCGACGGCGGCAGAAAAAAGAAGCATATCAAAGTCTAACCCTAAGATTCTCGGTCAAGATAAAAATAATATAAATAAAATATTTATTTTAAATATATAATATAACTATAATAGGTAATTCAAATATTTATTATAATTATACTTTATAATTTATTTAAATAATCGTTACTAAAGATAAATATATTCTAGATTCGATGTAATTATTACTATAAAATTCGCATAGCCCCATCTTGAATTGCGGCGGGCATCTCAACGGCGGTTGTGGGATTGCGGCTGTCTCTTCCTGGCTTTTCTTTTTATTTCCTTCTATTCTCCTTTTATCCTTCTCTATTAATTTCATTTCTTTCTTGTTTTGTTTTCCATTTTTGGGTGGTTTATCTTTTTTTCTTTGATTCCTTACTCTATTTTATCTTTTACTTTTCCTTTTAAAGAAAAAAATATAAAATTAAAATATTAACTAATTATTTTTATATTAATACAAATATAGTAATTAAATAATTAGATTACAATAAGAAATAACTAAAAAAACTAAAGTAACTAGCTTATTTATATAAATATATTAATAAAAAATATTTCTTATATAAATAATATTACAAATGAAAACAAAATCTATATCTAAAATATTAAATTTTTATTTTTTTTCACAAGTAAAATTTGCATATAATGATATAAAAATTGAAGTATCTAAATTAGGCTTAAACTCTATTTTTTTGTATTTTTTAATAAATCCTTTTTTCTTTTGAAGAATTGAACATGTCCTTGTGATACTTTGTCGGTATATAATGTATACCACGTGAGCCATAAAAGAGTGAAGAGTTATTTCGAAGGACTGAATCTATCATTTATGGTACACCGTCAGTATATATGATATATACCATGTGAGTATCATAGAGGATTGAGTTGTGTTTCTTTCATGAAGAAATGGACCAATTTTGGTGATACCCTATATATATGATATATACCATGTGAGTATCCTAGAGGTTTGAGTTGTGTTTTTCTTGAACGAATGAACCAATCTCTGTGATACCCTATCAGTATATTGTATATACCATGTAGGTAACATAGATGATTAAGCACTTATTTTTCAGAATGAGTCGGTCCTCTATGATATCTTATCGGTATATGATTTATCATTTAGATAATTCACCCATGATACCATGTTAGTACATAATATATACCATATGGATATTCTAGAGTATTGAGTTGTGTTTTTCTTGAAGGAATGAATCAGTTCTATATGATACACTGTCAGTATATAATATATACCATGTAGGTATCATAGATGATTGAGGAGTGTTTTCTTAGAAAAACGATTAAGTCTGTATGATACTTGTCAGTATATGATATATACCACGAGGGTATCATAGAGGACTAAGGAGTGTTTTTTTAAAAGATGAATCATTCATCTATGATACTATGTCAGTATATGATATATATACCATGTGGACATCATAGAGGACTGAGTAATATTAAAATGAATCTAACGTCCATGATATCCTATTAGTATATGATATATATCAGGTTGGTATCATAGATGACTGAGCGTTTTTCTTAAAGGAATGAATTGTCAGTCCTCAATGATACCATGTCAATATATGATATACCAAGTGAGTATCATAGAGGTCTGAGTAGTATTTTTTGAAGGAATGAATCAATCATCTATGATATCCTATCAGTATGTGATACATACCATATGGATATCATAGTCTACTGCAATAGCATACTTCAATTGCTACTGATTTGATATATATATATATATATATATATATATATACTAAAATAAATTATTTTTTGAGATATAGAAAAAATAAAAAGATAATATATCAACTATCCTTTTATTGATATAAAAAAGTAAAATAAAGCAACCAAAAGATGTGTAGAATTAGATTATAAAAAAATAGAAATAAAGAAAAAATAATTAAAAAATAAAATTTGAAAAGGAGAAAAAAGTAAATGAAAATCACCAAAAATTAAAAAGAAGAATACATAAAAATAGCATAAGTGAATGAAACAAAAAGATAACATAAAAGACAAGACGTGACGCTGATGTCAGCGTGGCGTCAGCCCGAAAGAGTGAACGGGGCATTTCGGGTTATTATTTTAGGGGGTATAAAAGTAAAGGGGTATGAGTATGTAAATAGCTTATCTTCATTGGATATGAATAGAGATGACAGTGGATTTTGGATCCGATCCGGATTCGGTGGATCCAGATCTGTTTTATAGGATATGAATCTTTAAAATTTGGACCCGACGCATCTGGATCTGGATCTCGTATTTGAGATCCGTATCCGACTCGTGGATCCGTTTTTTATTAAATATATTCATAACATAGAATGTAATTTTATAAGTATTTTCTTAAAATTGCTAAGCACATCCTTGCAAGTTTAATTCTCAAAACAAGTTTAATTTATTCCTGTGTTAACTCAAAAACTAAAAAATAAAGAGGTAACTTCGATAATAAAATCAATGTTATATTAGTGAATGACTAACATCTCCATAGACAAGTACTTAAAATTATATTCACTTCATTTGCGAAGATTACAAGCACATGCAAGTTCTGCATTGTGGAAATACTAGTCAGCATTTTCCACAACTATTGTCATTGTCCAACACTTTCAATTAATAGCTCACAATCAAAACGAGACAACGAACAAAATATCTCATATGAACATTTCAAAATTGAAACAGTAAACTGTTAGCTAAGTAAAAATTGTTTGTCAGTTCAAAAAAAAATTCTTAGCAAGGTTACATTCTTAGCAAGGCAAAAAAATTTACACGTGGATCCAGATCCGATCCGTGGACCCGGTGAATCCGAATTTGGATATGATTTTTATGGACCCGATGAATCTGAATCCGGATCTGAGTCCAGGTATGCAAAACGGATCTGGATCTGGATCTAGTAGGATCCGGTCCAGATCCGATCCGTTGCCATCCCTAGATATGAGTGTTTTTTCCCCTTTCTTTTTGCTGGTGGCCAGACTATGTTATTTTCCCTATTATTAATGCATAAAACATTTTAATTACTCGCTACTATAACCAAGTAACACGTTTACACCACAAAGAAGTATGGAGAAATATATGAAATCCCTTCACATTTAACTAGAGATCTCGAGTTCGGCTCTAGTAGGAAGTGAACACGTATAAAGAATCATTTGCAGCACAAATCTTGATTACTTGAACCAAGTGGTTCTGAATACGAGATGGTTATACCCAAAAGAAAGTTGCATTGCACATTACTATAGGCCATGGCGAGCTGGGGTGCAATCCGAGCTTCCTTCGGCGAAACTTACAAGCCATATATACAAAATAAAAATTACTTTTATGTATATATAATATATATTGAATTTTCTAAACTTTTTTATGTGGATAATTCTTTATATTTTGAATATCTTTAATAAAAGTTCTGGCTGCACTATTAACATAGGCAGATGTGAATATACGTCTTCCGACTCAATTTATACATATATACCATTAGGAGCACAATTTTTCAAATCATGATTTTATAATTTGATTTCAAATCTCGCTTGTTTATGTAATTTGGACATAACTTGAACTTCAACTTCATGTCATGGTTTGAAATCCCAAATCATCCAAAAAGGTGTGATTTGGGATTCCAAATCATGCTTTCAATTTTTTAAAAAATATAAAACTTGGCCCATAAGTTTATATTTTGTAAAAAAAGATCCATAAATTAATAGATATATACCAATTGATCGACGTTATATTGTATTGGATATAATTGTCCAATACATAATTTATATTGTATATATATAAAAATGTATGACTATGACATCACTTAGTGTACAACTCAAGATCAAACTCCTTCAACCAACCATTTGTTTTCACAATTAATTACTATAAAAAATTTGGTAATTTTTTTAGAAAAACCTTCGAGTTATGTATTAATTTTGTTATGAACTATGACTTGTTCATTTGATAAGATTGCAATAATTAATAAAGTTTTTATGATTTTCACAACTTATGGGGTTTTATATTAATGAAAAAAGATACAACTTAAGAAACCTAAATTGCATGTACAAACAAAACTTCAACTTCAAACCCTATGATTTCAAACCACGATTTCAAATCATGTCTAAACAGCTCAGGAGAGAGGATTCAAAAGGATGAGAGTTAAATTTTTCAATAACATCCTTGTGTGTTAAATCTAGATTCATTATTACGAAAATGTTTCGTGAAGTATATATTTCATATTCGTGGATCACTTCATTAAAATCTTGAGTTCTCTATAAACGACACCCAATATTCTACAACCTAT
>CM056511.1:37739434-37825167 GCA_029783415.1 Anisodus acutangulus | reverse complement strand
AGCTGGACGACGAAGCCTCCTCCTCAGATAAAGATGTCTCCGACGCTACTCTCCCGGCAAGAAGCACTTTTTTCATTGTGATTTTTTTGACGAGTTCGGTCAGGAGGGACAAAAGAGAGATGCTTTCTATCAGTCAAAAATTAATATAAGATACCGACTTTATGGTCAACGTAATTAATGCTAGAAGATAATTTACGAATAATTTTCTCCTTAAAGCATATATCCTGTCGTCCTCAAGATGGAATAAAATTAATTAAAGCTCCACATTTTCAGCATAAATTGAAGATTGAATCTACAAAGATAAAACTTTATGATTTGTAAATTGAACCACGTGAAGACCATTTATCAGTTGGAAATATATTTTAGAAAATAGGGTTTACTAAGTGACAAAATAGGACAAATAAATGTCTGAGACCCCATGAGTTTGAAGCTGCCCATGATAATATGTCCCCAGACAAAGGCTAGGATGTTTCGCAGAAAGACACATACAATTTCTAAGTATATACATCCATGACCCTTTCTAATTAATTGTTTTCCACTTTCACTGAAATTAATATATGCGCTTCTTTTATCCAATTTTTGGATAGTAACATTGTAATGCAGGGATTAAAGACAAGTTATTCACAGATTATAATCAGGGGTGGGTCTACCGTATTATTAAAAATATACACAGATTATGTAATCAAATCACTAAATATATACATTATTGAATATACACAGATTCTTACATAATCTGTGTATATTTCTAATAAGTATAACCTATATATTTTTGTGAACTTAATACATATATAGTCACTCTTCATTTACGTACCTTCATTCATATCAGGGACATGATCAGATACTGTACACTTTTGAAAGGCTAGTGGATTCATATAAAGGCTGAATTTAGTTTTCGTGAGGGAGAGGAAAATCTACATCAGTGATAACTAACAAAACTGTTGCTTTCATTGATTACGTTTTACGATATGGCCAATGTTGCATTACGGACCATGTAAAGACCAGAGCGTCTAAACTCCCATTTGTTGTTGTTTCTTCCTCAAAGCTTACTCTTCTACCTTAAAACTTTTATACATTACAAAACTAAATATTTGAAACACCGATATACACGGTCTTAATACCGTGTCTATCATGATCTGAATTTGTCTCCATAAATTGTATATCGGTCTTTCAATATTAAACCCTCAAATACTACAAAAAAAATCTAATATATATATATATATTAGATCCTCAAAGCTGCAAAACTTTCTGTTCCACAATATCTCGTAGTTCTCAAGAGTTCAATGAAAATAGGCCCAATCAAACTTTATACGCATAAAATTTCAATTGTTTTTTTTTGTTTTCAATTTTATTGGTTGTCTACTTGCACTTTTATTGCAATTTAATTTATATCAGTGGACTGTGCAAATTTAGTCGTGTACAGTAAAAAAACCATAAAACAAAATAAAAAGAGACTAATAAATTATAGTTTAACACGTTTAACAATAAAGGTTATAATAAAACCAAAAAAAAAGGTAATATACGCTAGCTAACTAACCAACTTTACATAATACTGTAGACAACCAAATATGCAAAATTCAGTTAAACAGTCTTTAGGGGAAAATCCGAAAAGAAAAAAAATTGTTTGATATTGAGTAAACGATTTAGCTACGAATAACTATATAAGCTGAGCATGCATGCACTCAAATCCACATCGTCTGATTAATTTTGTTTTACTTTTTCTTCTCTATATCTGAAAATCTACTGCTCTTGTATGGCTATATATACCAACGTCTGATTAAGGGTTCTATCTATCCTTTTGATAGTCGGGTATCTTCTCTACTTTTGGTTTATACGTGATCATGATGGCACTGCTACTGCTCAGCCTCGCCCCCAACCACTTGATGACGCTTTTGAGGTACAACCTCCTCTATTAACCCGTGTGTCAAGTGAGGAGTCCGGTTAGTGTCAGCTCATTTTTTTTTTTTTTTTGATAATCCAGGTTTTCAGGCTTGCGCCTGACTACTTCACTGGTATTACCCAGACGTCCTGGAGGTAATAGCACCGGTCCTTCAACACTATTATCAGGTAAATCGCGGGATGTGCTCCGGTGGCCAGTTTTCTGGGAGCGTACAACTGATCAATGAGACAAGGTCAAATTTCCCAACATGCAGAGTTTCTTCGTGCTTGCGGGGAATCGAACCCACGCTGTCCATGCCAGAGCGCCTTATAGCGCCCATGCTTTGCCACTGGACTATGCCCCGGAGGACTTAAACTAAGGTAGGGTAAACTTTTTAAAGTGACTGGTCCCACCGCATTACGGCCCCATACCCCAGAAAACTCCACCTCCGGCCTGGCCCTACGGATTAGTATACACCGCTTGGCCCTACGCGTATGGAGGGATTTTTTTGGGGGAACACAGTTCCACTCTCGCTGATCAGAGGACTCGAACACGGAACCTCTTCAAACCATAATCTTGGGAGGGGGAGTGTAGTATCTGCTTGGACATATTTAATATTGGAAACATAGGATCATCGTTCATCATTTTGAGCTTTCACTAATTTTTTATTTTATTTTAGGTGTATATCTCACACACACATATTTAACAATAATATATAAGTAATTTAAAAATATTTATACTATTTGACATGAGCTGCACGTGCATCGCATGAGATGCAAGTGGGACGCACACATAAACTAGGGAATATATTGAGACTTCTTATTAAAACTTGACTTTAGGTCATCAATTCCATTGAATCGTCCCTGCTTAGTAGCTTTAATTTTATCCAGATTATATCCTCAAAATATCTTTAACTTTGAAGCCAATTATTGTCGTATATTACTTTGAGATCATTGTATGAAATTATAAATTTAAAATCATGAATCCGTTTTTACTATAATATACGAGTTAGTTATAATGCAGGAATTGAGTAATGAAGAGATTACTTCTTGTTAGGTATTTTCAAGAAAAATGAAGAAACAAATATAAAGTGTGAGTGCATTTTCATCATCTTTTTAATCCTCGTATATTACTAATATTCGTTTTCTTATTTAATATTTCTCTTCCGTCTAAAATAATAGAGAAATTCTCATGTAAATTGTGCAAAAATCCGGGGTAAAAAGAACAATGTATAGTACCGAAGTTTTATGCAGTAATTACAACATATTGGCAATTCCGGGATTTAATTAATTTGAGATTTTTTTTTAAAATTTTTTGGTGTACATCACATTGCTTTATTTGTGTATAATTCTTCTTTTGGGATGTCAGCTATGCCATCTTCAATCTGTGCATTTTCCCATTTTATTGTATGGTGGAACCCTGTATCAATACAGCCTTTTTTCTGATTTCTTATATATCCTCGTTCCATTGTTAGCTTTATCTTTCTGGTTTTTATCCAAGATTCTTGATAAGATTTATTTTTCCTTCTTTAATTAATTTTTATGGTTTTTATAGATTGCATCCTCTATTATTCAAAACTTTCGATTAGTATTTTGCACCCACTGACTTAAAATCTTGAAGCCGCCTCTAATTATAACTTTAATTTCAGAATTTGTCATATTGAAATTTGTAAATATGGCATATTTAAGCAATTGCTTATATACGAGATGTTCACAACTACTATAAAAAGAAGCCGCCCACTACCTTCTAAAGGACCTGTCACTTTGTTTATAGTTTCTTGACTTAGGCTTCCAATTGAATTTAATCATTTTGCGATTAAACATGACATCGATAGACACTCTCAATATACCATTCCTTTAAGAAAATTGACTATCAAACTAGTTTATAATACCAAAAACCCAAAGAACTAATATTTATAAAACTATAAAAGAATGGAATTTTGTAAGGATATGATATTTTGGTCAAATTAAAAAATTTGGTAATAAGAAAGATGTTTGGTAGGTGTTGTGGGATTTTAGTAGGCAAGGGAGAAGAATGTATGGGGTAAGTTATGGAGATTTGAGTTTTTCAATATATTTGCTACCTCTGTTATATACCAACATATATATGTCTGCCAAAAATGCAACCAAAAGTGAAAGATAAGATCATGCAGGCACAAAGGAGAAAATTGAAACAAATGAATTAAAAAACTTTGTTATACTGTTTATTTTTTGAAAGATAAGTACAAAAGAAAAACTTTTTGGCTTTTGAAAAAGTTCAATCAAAATAAGTAGTCAACATATATATTTTGTGATCTTTGTCTCTACAAAAATATGAGATCTTGTCTACGAAATATTACAATAATGTTTTGGTTATATCAGTTATTGTTATAGAGGATTATCTTTCAAAGACAATTAATATTTTAAGTCAGTGAGTTTGGAGTATGTGTACTCAAAGCATTATTCCTCTATGAAAATAAGAACATGCATATACTTTACCTAGGTATTTCTTTTTGTAAGATTGGAATAAGGATTCCTTTCATTATTCACCATATATATAGTTGTACAGAGGTTAATTTCTAATATAATAAGAATCCTAACTTACCTTAAATGGTTGATTCCTAATACAATAAGAATCATAAGTTACCTTAAATATACATCTATCATAATTACAAAATATACTATGAATATTCGAAGAATATTCGCTAATACTCCCCCTCAGACGGAGCGGGAGGAGGCCGAACGCTAAGACTGGATCGGAAGTCGGTGAAGAGTTGTCTCGGTAGTCCCTTTGTGAAAATATCTGCATACTGATAGGAGGAAGGCACATGTAATATTTTGACCTGACCAAGGGCGACATTCTCTAGCACAAAGTGGATATCCATCTCAATATGCTTAGTCCGTTGATGTTGGACCAGATTGTGAGAGATATATATGGCAGACATGTTGTCACAATAGACTATAGACGCCTTTCACAGTGGACACTGGATGAAAGAATTTTCTAAAGAGTTTTCTATTGTGCTCCAAAAGAAGATTTCGGAGCCAACAGATCTCAGCAACGACATTAGCAACTCCGCGATACTCTGCTTCAGCACTCGAACGGGATAGCGTGGCCTGCCGCTTGGCAGACCATGAGATAAGATTATCCCCAAGAAATACACAATAGCCTGAGGTGGAGCGACGTGTGTCGGGGCATCCTGTCCAATCTGCATTCGTGTATGAGAGTAACTTGTTTGGGGCAGAGGGGTAGAGATGTAGTCCAAAGTCCAGTGTGCCCTTAACGTATCTGATAATACGTTTGAGGGCAGCAAAATGGGACTCTCGAGGGTCGTGCATAAACAAAAACACTTGCTGAATGTCATATGTAATATCAGGCCTAGTGAATGTAAGATACTGAAGGGCACCTGCAAGACTCCGATATAAAGTGGGATCAGAAACTGATGCACCGTCATTGGCACTGAGCTTGGATTTCGAGTCAACCAGAGTTGGCATAATTTTACAATTTGCCATCTTAGCCCTGTACACTATCTCTTCTGCATATTTACGCTGACACAAAAACATAGTAGCTGCAGATCTGGTCACTGATATACCCAAAAAATAACTCAACTTGCCCAAGTCGGTCATAACAAATTCAGTTTTGAGTAGAGCAATGATTTCATTCTTCAAACCGTCAGATGAGGCAGTAAGAACAATATCATCTACATATAATAGCAAATAAGCAGTGCTGCTACCTCGATGAAAAGTGAAGAGAGAGTTATCACACCTGCTACATATAAAACTGATATGCATAAGATACCTGGCAAAGCGATCATACCAAGCGCGGGGTGCCTGTTTCAAGGCATACAATGACTTTCTGAGACGACATACAAACTGCGGAGCTGCCGGATGAACAAAGCCAGGAGGTTGATGCATGTACACATTCTCTTTCAAATCCCCATGAAGAAACGCATTCTTGACATCAAGCTGATGAATCAGCCAATGCATGCCCATAGCAATACTGAGAACAGTCCGAATAGTGGTCGGTTTAACAACCGGACTGAATGTCTCACCACAATCAATACCCTCATGCTGATTAGTGCCATTAGCAACTAGTCTTGCCTTATACCGCTCCAAGTCACCATTGTCTCTGTACTTATGATGAAGTAGCCACATACACCGGATAACATTCACACCATTCGGTCTGGGTACCAACTCCCAAGTGTTCTGCTTGGTTAAAACATTAAATTCCTCGCACATGACCGCATTCCAATTAGGGTCCAGTTTGGCTAGTTTCGGATTTTTTGGAATGGGTGATATGGTTTGTGTGAAGAGGTTAAAGTGAACCTTGGGCTTAAAAATCCCGTGTTGGGCATGGGTTTCCATACGATGGGTAGGCAGTGACCGCTGGTCTTCAGGTTCAGAACCCGATGTCGGAATTGGAGAGGTGCCGGTGACGGGTTTCGAAGGTGACTGGGTTATTATTGGTGTCGGTGGGTTAGGTGGCGAGTTGGTAGAGCTGGGAAGTAACGGCAGATCTCCGATGGGTGGGTGGATCGGAGATATGTCAGCGAGAGGGTTTTTGGATAGCCTATCGGGAATTTAGTGGTTTGGTGGAGGTGGTGGCTGTTCGACAATGTGAAGATGAGACAGGGGCCAGTGGGTTGTACTGGCGGCGTCGGTGACGGTCGCTGGTGGAGGCGAAATGACCTACGCCATCGACGTTGACGCGTGAACAGTGGACGGAAATTGGAACAGTGTTTTGACTGGTGGGGACAGATCTGTGTCATCAAGAAATGTGCAGTCCGTGGTTTGAAATTTTCGAAGGTTGGAAAATGGAAAATACTTCTCGTCAAATGTGACGTGGAGGGAGATAATGATTTTACGAGTGGACAGGTCATAGCACAGGTAACCCCTATGGTTAGATGCGAGACCAACGAAGACACAGGGCGTAGTTCGTGGTGCTAATTTGTGAGGGGCAGTGGAGGCTAGATTGGGGTAGCATAGGCAACCAAATATTTTGAGTTGGTTATAGGACGGGATCCTGCGGTATAGAACTTCAGTGGGGGTCTTGTTTTGAAGGGTGTTAGTAGGTAAAATATTAAGGAGGAATTCTACCAATTTAACAGCATAGACCCCAAAAGGCGGTGGAAGACAGACATGAAACAAAAGGGTGTGAACCATGTTATTGATGGTTCGTATAATGCGTTCAACCTTTCTGTTTTGGGAGGAAGTATAGGGACAGGAAAAATGGAAAACCATGCCTTGTTTAGAGTAGAAAGTGTGAAATACCGAATTATTAAATTTGTGGTTGTTATCACATTGGAAAGATTTGATGGATTTTTCAAACTGTGTTTTAATGAATTGTTGAAATTCAAGGAACTTGGCAAATACTTCAGATTTGAATTTCAGAGGGTAAATCCAGACAAAATGTGAAAAATCATTTAAAAATACTAGATAAAATTTGTGACCCAAAGAGCTAACAACCGGAGATGTCCACAAGTCAGCATGAACAATATCAAAAGGAGAAAAAGTAACAATGTTGGATGACATAAGTGAAAGACGAGTATGTTTGCCAAGTGGGCAAGAAAAATAGTGTTGGGCAAGTTTCCCTTTATTACATTGAATACGCTTAGTAGTCCTAAGAAAATTAAAAATTGGGTCTCTGGGGTGCCCGAGTCTGTTGTGTCAAGTTGATAAAGAGATAGCCGTAAGGGATAGAGGTGATTGCGGTCTGACAACGAAAGATTGAGTGAAGGGGTAGAGGTCTCACACACTATTGCAGTGCGTAAAAAATCTCCCCGTATTGAGATCCTTCACAGAGAAATCAAAATGGTCAAATTCGACAGACACATAATTATTGCGAGTGAATTTTCTAACAAAGATTAGGTTTTTAATGATGTTATGGGTGTAAAGGACGTGATTTAGGGATAATGGCGGGTGGGGATGATTGGTATATGGGTTACCGTAACCTTAAATTGAAATGCGATGACCATTGCTGACAATAATAAATTGAGGACACTTTAACCGAAGTAGTTGAAATAAGTTACCTGACGACCGGGTGAGGTAAGATGTGGCTCCGGTGTCCATGTACCAATTTTCGTCGGGCTGTTGAAGGTTCACGGTGCTGAAGGCCTGGCCCAAATCAGTGGGGGACAGGCTGCTGCCTTGAGGGTGATGCTGGACCGAGGTCATGTGGGCCTGTTGCTGCTGCGGGTGGGCCTGCCTATTGGCTGGGGCGGAGCCCAGAAGGCTGGGTGACCAAGGTAGCTGCTGGAACTAGGCCCCTGTTGTGGGTAAGAGCAGGCAGGCGAGGCCCATTTCCCGGTATTGGGCCAGGCTTGCGGTCCAGTCCACTGGAAGTAGGGTGCAGGGTTTGGGCCTGTTTGTTGGTTTTTGTGTCCCTTGTCGCGGCCCTTACTTTTGTTATTATTGCCGCGGCCTCTGCCGCCTCGCTCTCCGCCGCGGGACTGCTGCTGGTGGTGGTATTGCGGTGGTGGCTAGATGGTGTTGGCCGCCGGTGGTGCCATCCCGTCAACGGCTAACACCTTTTGATTATGCTCCTTTTGTTTAGCACGTCGGGTTTCTTCCAATAATAGTTGTGATCGTGCCTTGGTGAAACTTGGTAGTGGGTCGGCATGTTGAATCATCATTGCAAGCGTATCGTATTCACTTTCGGTAAACCAGCAACTAATTGAAGTACCATCTTGGTTTCAGCTAACGTTGGAAAGTTGGTCGGCTATGAGTTTCAGTTGTTTGTAATATTCGGACATGTTAAAATTCTCGAGATGCGTATTGTTGAATTGCTCTTCCAAATACACAGCCCGAGTATTTTTATTATCCTGAAAGATGTCTTCCAACCGTACCCAAAGGTCATATGCCGTAGCACCTATTTTCATGATAGTACACAACAAGTCTTTTGATATGGTGACGTATATCCACTGTTTGACGATGGCGTCAAGGCGACGCCATGTCAAATCGGTAATATCGGTGGGATGAGGAACAGAGTCATCAATATGGTCGAGCACGTTGTATGTGCATGAATATAGAACAGTTCTGTCCACATGGAATATTGACAGTCTTCTTGGTCAAGAATTATAGGGATATAATTTTTTATGTTGGTAACGGCGAATGCCGGGTGAAAAGAAGACGATGATCGGTGAGAAGAGTTGTCAAAAGTGCTAGTGGAGGAACCGGAATTTGTGGGGAAAGACATGGTGGCAACGTCGTAGCCGCCGGCCGAGAGGAAGGGAAGGTGGTGGATTCGGTCGAGAGAGAAAAATAGAGAGGGGAGGGATTACGGTTTGGCTCTTGATACCATGTAAGATTGGAATAATTTCCCTTAGGGATTCCTTTCATTATTCACAATAGATATAGTTGTACAGAGGTTGATTCCTAATACAATAAGAATTCTTACCTACCTTAAATGGTTGATTCCTAATACAATAAGAATCATAAGTTACCTTAAATATACATCTATCATAATTACAAAATATACTGTGAATATTCGGAGAATATTCGCTAATACTTTTTTGAAAATTTTCAACTATGTAAAAGTTGAAGTCAATTTTGTGCTCACGCAAGGTTGGGGAAAGGTTTCACTTCAAGAGGGTGTAAGCATTATAGACAGATTTCACATCTCGAACTCGTGATCAATAAATCACATAAAGACAATTTTATCATTACTCTAGCCTCCAAGTCTCCCCTTCACTAATGGAGAAAGGGTAAGACAAAAAATAGTATTGAATTTAAGTTTTATGCACATAAAATATTTATGCAATCATATTAATGTAGGGTAAAACTACGTACAATAGACTCTTGTGGTCCGGTCCTTTTCCGGACCTTGCACATAGCGGGAGCTTATTGCACTAGACTGCCCTTTATTAGTTATAAGGTTATAAATAAATTATTATGATAAGAGAATCTATTAATAACCTAATAAAAATAATAATTAACCTACTATCTTAAATTAAACTACACAAAAATTATATTAAAAATCTTTGTACATACTGTATGCTTATATAACTTAAATCCAAAATTAAATAATGTCCAAAGAAGTTGAGTTCCAACTCTAAGCAATATCAAAGACTTATCCTAAGCCAATGTTTAAATCAATCAATAGAGCATCTCATGTGTTTTCACATTAAGTTATCATTACCAAAGGTTGTGGTAGAATGTTAATAATCATTCTATCCTTAATTAAATATTTTAAATTTAACTTTAGATATATAGTTATATTTGATAGAGAGTTCGTTATTCCAAACTAAAATATTCTGACACGAATCTAAATCAATCAAGCTCCAAACAAGTATCAAATATCGAATGATAAACCAAAAAATAAGGACTTACCATCCTCTAGAGAAAACGACAATGAGTTATATTAGTACTAATATACTTCCAAACAACAAATATTTTGTCATAACCATATCTTGATTAACCTTTATACAAAGGATAAGCAACTAACTACCAAAACTGCAAGCCTAGAAGAGTAGGTGAAAAATCTAGGTACTTGTAACCACTAGATTTCCATTGGATCTTTGATAAATAGCTATAGATTCCTTTACTTTTTTCCTAAAATTCAGTGCATGTTAAAAATGGTAAACTTTGTAGGTCAAAGTGCAGATTCCCTTTCCAAATTTGAACTTCCAAAATAAAATTCACTTAAAATTAAACAAGTTCTGGTAAAATTCTGCATCAATCATAATTATTTAAATAGCACAAGTCTTATCTTTTGGTCAGAAAAAAATAAACTTTTATTTCTAATTGAGCAATTACTTGATAGCCTTAGGACTAGTGCGATCCAGTTGATTGGCAGTATATATATAGTTCTTTCTTTTACCAAAAAAGGAATGTTTTTAGATCAATTGATAAAATATAATAACCAGAAACACAAAGGTTAAAACTGCACTTAGTAGTAACATGCATCTGGAAAATTAAAATATTTGTGTGAAAAGGTAATCTTGTTAGTCGGTGAATTTTGATTCGTATCAGATATATACAGTATATATTTTTCATATTGATTGTGGTCGGCTAATTTAAATGTACATGGACTATTTCATCATTGTTGAATGTTGACAGTAATCAAAATATACTACTCCCTCTCTAAATTGTGGCACAATCTTTTATTTTTTTATATGTTCCAGAAGGAATGTTATCTTTCTATAGTTAGAAATATTTTAACTTTATGAGATGATTTATAGTCTTATATTTATATAAGACTTATTTTGAATCATACATTTTAAAAGTCTTCCATTCTTTCTTAAACTTCATGCCAAGTTAAATGATGACACATAAATTAAGACGGAAAGAGTAATTTTTACTGATTTCCCAAGAAACCTGATAAACTACGACGTACCAAATAACCTCTAAGTAGCCAAACTCCTAGCAATGATAATATATGCCTAATCAATTTTTTATTTATAAACCATCTGTTATTCGAAATATACTATCCTGCTACTTCATATTCGAAAAATGTTTTTTTATCAAGAGTTTTTCCATTCTCAAGCTCGAACTTGAGACATCTGATTAAGGATGGAGGAATTCCATCTATCCCACCACACAGATACGAATCCAAAGTTCGAACTTTATAGGTTTTGCATTCTACAATAACAACCTCAAGTATTAGTAACTCGTTTTCAATTTAATTTGTGTACATATTTAGTGGATTTATTAACACATATACATAATTTGAACCATAACTAATATATTGAATCCAGATGTTAAAGGCTTAAAGCCTACCTCCGCCCCTTGGTGGTAATTAATGATACCTTAATCTAGCGAATACGGTTAATTAACACTCCAAGAGCTTAATATTTTTAGAATCTCACTCTAAGCGTTTAGTATACAGTATGACTTATCTTAGTTATATTTATTAAATACTAATGTATAGTTTTTTTTTTGGGGGGTGGGGGGGGTGGCTATAGTGAACCATTAAAAGTCCTTATATTTTTTTCCTTTAAAAATTAAACATCCTGTGATGACCCCTACATTATCTCAGGACTTAAAAGTAATTGGTTAAAAGATAAAGATCCAAAAATAATTGTTGAAATATGTGGGAGAAGAAAATAAAGTCTCAAACTTCTCATGATCAATTTATTCTGGTTAATAATTGGACTGGTAATGTCAAAACTCAAACGGGGGTTGGGTATGTATATTCACATGTATTGACAAGTAAACAATAAATACAAAAAATATAAAATATAAAAAAAATCAAGTAAAATTGAGCTTAAATTCTACACATTGACGGTGTAAAAATATTAACATAATTACATTACTTATCGATAATTATTAGTAATTTTTATGATAATATAAATTTATTTAAATATTGTAACTTAGTAAAAATGATATTTAATTTACTCTCACGTGCTAAATTTACCAATAATCAATATATATAACTTAAATCCAATAAAATTCACCATCATTAATCTACATACGTGTGTACTATAAGCTAGTGGGCTATGAATAGGGCACGGGTATATCATGTACTCTTTCTGCTTTATTACTGCTTTTATGAAATGCATTGTAATTATTATTTTTTCTGTCAAAGTATTTTTTTCATAGTAAATTTCAGAACTTTTGACCGTCAAAAGTATAAAAAGGCGTATTTTTCATATATACTCATCATGAATATTGTTGTTATTGGAGTTGGAATTATTAATAGCTTTAACATAATATATTTATTTCACACACAATAATAACAACATAATACATACATACTTACTGATAATTATGATGTTGATTCTGTAAGATAAATGGAGTCATTTCGACTTTAAAATGGTCATTACAATATAATTTGACACTCAATTATATCAAAATCTTTTTAGTTGTAATTTCCCATGATTCATGGCATAAATTTCATAATCTATAGAGTAATAGGTAGCTTTTGCCCGAGAAATATGCATGCATTGTCAAAATCACATGTTTGTGTAATTATATCAATGATGACATGAAATGGACATTGCACTTAAGAAAATATACCATAATTCACCTTTTGCTTATTACCATCGTCTCAATTCATGTGATACTATTTAATTTTGACATGAAATTTAAGAAAAAACTAAAAACTTATGAAACGTATTGTCCAAACAAGTCTTATATAAATGTGTGGCTATAAATTGGGTGAGTATTAAAGTACGTAAACTTTTCATGATACTGTATTTGCCATAAAACGAAAATCTAGTAAGTCATCTTTAAAACAGGATAAGTACAAAACTAGCTAAAGATTTTCATCAAATCGTAAAATATCATCCTCATAGGTACTAAATATTCAGACTCACAACAATAATTAACTCCACTTCCTAATTACCAACTCTAATATATGTACAAACACTGAAATTTCGTTCCTCAACCGAATTAAGGCGCAATCTACTCCCAGAACCATCCTCGGAAAAGTAAAAAGGGAGAAGGGAATGGGTATTTCTCACTTCCAAAGAGTATACAAAAGATGGAGTGTCATCCCAACAACCTAGACGCACACATCAAAGCATTCTGCCAATGATTGAACGTGAATGCGATGACGTTGCGAATAGGGGCAAAGCTAGAAGCTGGCATAGGGGTTCGGCCGAACCCAATAGCTTTAGTTCAAGAAATTTATTAAATATTTAGAATAATTAAATTTAGAACTCAATTACTAATACCTGACATCATTATCCTAAAATTTAGAAACAACAAAGATTAAATTCCGGCTCCGCTTTTGATTGTGAACTATATGAGGTATAACGTAAAAGATGTTGGGTTTACAAGGATTGCAAGAAACGAAAATTACAAGTAACTGCTTATGTAAGAATTGAAATTACAATTCAACTAGAAAACTGAAAATTACAATATAACAACAAAACTGAAATTACAATATTTGTTGAACAAGAAGACCGGAAACTGCTTTGATTTTTTTGCTGAGTCGAGTGTGGCACTCTGTCCTTAAGACAATATTGCCCCGTATGTATCCTTTATACGTCCCGGACAATTCGTCTCCCAAGATAAAACAGCAATGGAACAATTGAGCAAAGGAAACTCAAGAGCTACCGTGAAGAATATTGATTAAGAAATGATGCTTGGAAGTTATAGGAAGAACTGATTTTCTGGTTGTATATTTTCGTGTATATCAAGTATATTTTCTATGCTTCTCAACAATGGTGTAGGGGGTGTTTATATAGGTGAGGGAGGGATGTTTAACTGCCTCCATAACAGCCATTATTGGCCAAATAATGGCCATTATGGAGGTAGTAAAGTCACCAAAATAAATGGTGAAAAGACCAACGGATTTGGCCATTATAGGAGGAGTAATTCAGCCAAAATAAATGGCTGAATTGAGTGCTTGGCGTTTCTGTTCTGACCGTCGAAAATTCTGTCTTTCGGAAAACTTTAGGGACCAAACTGTACATCTTGAAACTTCAGGGACCAAACTGTACATCTAAAAGAATTCTGGTCCAAACTGTACTTCTGAAACTTTTGGGATCAAACTGTACTTCTGGCAAAGTTTTCTGGCCCAAAAAGATAATATCCACCTGACACGGGCCAGGCGAGGCTGACGGCAGCTTGGCGTGTGGTCTTTCCTCGAACCGAAGCACATCTAGGTCCTCCCTCCTTTAAACACATGGGATACCCCTTGGGGTCCCAAACCCCAAACCAATTTCGAGTCTTATATACACAACAATTCTTTCTTCCTCTACCGATGAGGGAGAATTGAACACAACACCACACTTTCCATGCTTCAAACACCTCACTTCGTGAACCAATATCTCTTTCATTTCTCAATGAAATTTGACGATTCTTGGCCCTACGGTTATCTACGTACTTAGTACATCATGCATGTGTGAATAACCGGATTCTCCAACATACGTAACACTAGTGTTTAAGCCGTTAAAGTTGGTCGGTCGCAACTCCCGCCAAAGGCTAATTTCCAACAAAAGATATGCTGCAAACTAGCGAAATCTTAATTCCACAGAGCTAAATAAAGTTTTATTTACAAATTACTATTGTAGTTACGTTCTTTGTTGGTGGCTAAAAACACACCAAAAGGAAAAACTTTTTGGAGTCAATTTACTAAAACACATCTTTGAACGTAGCAAACCTAACCAACTAAGTTACATAAACAAATAAAAAATAAAACGATCGAGGTGTAGTCTAATATGTATGTCACAAATGTGGCACCATGTGTTAAAAGAAGTAACATGTTCCAGCCATTTCAAAATTCCCTCTTTTTGTTTAAATTTTCTTCCATTACTATAGATTGGATTTGTTGCATAGTCCACGTTAATTTTTCAAAATATGTTTAAAATACCAATATTGTTATGATATTAACTTTTTCTTCTCGGAAGTTACTTTTAAAATTGTTATCGGCTACGTGAATATATCAATGTTATTACTTTTTCACTACCAATGAATAGGCAGTTCTGAATATTTATGGGGATATGACTTTTATAGAGATCTACGCATGCTTGAAGTTATTTAAAAATCGGCTACAAGTAACTTTATAGGAGTATATACTAAGCGTGAATTACTAACGGAAAAAATAAATTGAAGTATATACTCAGTTCATTCCATCTTGTAGAAATGTATTAATCTCCCTTGAAGAGTCTTTCTCAGTAATACAAAATATATATAGGGTGTACAATCTGGAACCTTCATACAATAGGAATCTTATATCTACCATAATTACACAAGACTAAATATGATTAAATATAATAAAATGTACATGTGCTAATACACCCCCTCAGTCGGAGGGGGAGGAGGTCGGACGCTAAGACTGGATCTGAAGTCGAGAAAGAGTTGTCTAGGAAGGCCCTTTGTGAATATATCCGCATACTGATATGAAGAAGACACATGCAACACCTTGACATGACCGAGAGCAACCTTCTCTCGAACAAAGTGGATGTCCATCTCAATGTGCTTGGTTCACTGATGCTGAACCGGATTATAAGATAGATATATGGCGGATATGTTATCACAATAAACCAATGACGCCTTACGCAATAGACACTGGAGCTCCAAAAGAAGGTTTCGGAGCCAACATATTTTGATAACAACATTAGCAACGCCTCTGTATTCTGCTTCTGCACTCGAACGGGATAACATGGCTTGTCTCTTGGCAGACCAAGAAATAAGATTATCCCCTAAGAACACACAGTAGCCGGAGGTGGAGCGTCGCGTGTCCGGAGTGTGCCCTTAACGTATCGAATGATACGCTTAAGGCCAGTAAAATGAGGCTCCCTAGAGGCATGCATGAATAAGCACACCTGCTGAACAACATAAGAGATATTAGGCCTGGTGAAAGTAAGATACTGTAGTGCACCTGCAAAACTCCTGTAAAATGTGGGATCTTTCAGTGGATTACCATCAACTGTACTAAGCTTTGATTTAGAGTCAACCGGAGTGGACATTATCTTGCAGTTTGCCATTTTAGCCTTGTATACTATTTCCTCTGCATACTTGCGCTGACACAAAAATATAGAGTATGCAGATCTAGTCAATGATATCCCCAAAAAATAATTCAACTTTCCCAAGTCAGTCATAGCAAATTCAGTTTTAAGCAGTGCAATGATCTCATTTTTCAACAAATCCGAGGAGACAGCAAGCACAATGTCATTCACATATAATAAAAAATAGGCAACGCTACTACCTCTATGAAAAATAAACAGAGAATTATCACATTTGCTGTAAACAAACCCAATCTGCATAATGTACTCTGCAAAGCAATCATAACATGCTCTAAGGTCCAGTTTCCAACCATAAAGTGACTTACGAAGACGACAAACATACAAAGGAGCTGTTGGATGTACAAACCTAATCAGTTGGTGCATGTAAACAGTTTCTTTCAAATCCCCATGTAGAAACAGATTTTTCACATCAAGCTGATGAATCGACAAATACTTACCCATAGCAATACTCAGAACTATGCGAATAGTAGCCGGTTTAACAATCGGACTGAACGTCTCACCACAATCAATACCCTCTTGCTGATTAGTTCCATTAGCCACAAGTCTCGCCTTCTATCTCTCTAGATCACCACTGTCTCTGTATTTGTGATGAAAAAGCCACATACATCGAAGGATGTTCACCCCCTTAGGTCTAGGAACCGAATCCCATGTGTGTTGTTTCTTTAAAGCATTAAATTCCTCACACATGACCGCATTCCAATTTGGATCTACTTTGGCTACTTTTGGGTTTTGGGGAATTGGGGATACAATTTGTGTGGATAAGTTAAATTGGACTTTGGGTTTGAAAATCCCGTGTTGAGAACGGGTCTCCATATGGTGTGTAGGGGCAGGAGAAGATTGGGTATTTTGGTGGGGTGTCGGGTGTGGGTTAGATAGTGGGTCGGATGTTTGGGAGGCAGTGACTAGTGGTATTGGGAAGATAGTGAATGTGTCGGGTAGGTGGTGTGGGTGGTCGACGGAGGATGTTATGGTACTAGTGGAATCGGGTGACCGATATATAGTGGGCTGGGTACGATTGATTTGGTTGGGGTTACGGGATGTGGGGTCCGGTGACGGGAAGAGGTTATGACTGGGCGACGATGGGGCAATCGGTGTCGGGTGTATGGTACGGTGCTGGGTTGGGGGACCGGAACACTAATGGGAGTCAGCTGGTGGGCTGGAATGACAAACGTCGGTGGTAATGACATTGGGGACGTCGCGAATGTTACCAGTAGTTGCTGGATGTGTCGATTGGACATATCGGTGATGTCACATGCCAATTGTTGGTGGAGACAGTGGCAGTCGGTGGCGACAGAGACTGGACTGGTCAACTGCTGATAGTGGCAGTGGCTGCCGAAATCTAGGAGGCAACGGTGGGTTGGATTGACGCCGGGAATGGACGACTCGATGGGGTAGGGGCGGCGGAAACTAGCAGTGCCGGAGTAGTGGGTTCCGGGCGTGATAGAACAGTGGTGTCACGGCGGAGAACAGAGCTGACGATGAAAGAGAGGTCTGACTCATCGAGAAACGTGTAATTTGTGTTTTGGAATTTTTGGATATTCAAAAATAGGAAGATCTCTCGTCGAAAGTGAAATGACGAGAGACGTAGATTTTACGAGTAGATAAGTCATAGCACAGATAGCCCCTATGATATGACAGAAAACCAATGAAGACACAAGGAGCAGTGTGAGGTGCTAATTTATGGGGAGCAGTGGAAGCAAGATTTGGGTAGCACAGGCAACCGAAAATTCTAAGGTGGTCATAGGACGAGATCCGACTGTAAAAACTTTCGGTGGGGGTTTTATTGTGAAGAGTATTGGTAGATAAAATATTAAGGATATATGCTACCATTTTGACTGCATAGACCCATAATGAAGGGGGAAGGCATGAAAAAGAAGTGTATGAACCATGTTGTTGATAGTACGGATGATCCGTTCGGCTTTTCCGTTTTGGGGTGAGGTATGGGGACATGAGAAATGGAAGACCATGCCATTCGTGGTGCAAAAATTATGAAACGCGAAATTATTAAATTCACGACCGTTGTCACATTGAAATAATTTAATGGATTTTTCAAATTGTGTTTTGATAAAGTTACGAAACTCAATAAACTTGGTAAAAACTTCAGACTTGAATTTTATAGGGTAAATCCAGAGAAAGTGAGAGAAGTCATCTAATAACACAAGATATAATTTATGACCTAGTGAATTAATAACATGAGATGTCTATAAATCTGCATGAACAATATGAAACGGAGAAAACGTAACACTTAAGGAAGACTGAAAAGAGAGGCGAACGTGTTTGCCTAAAGGGCAAGAAAAACACGGTTAGGCAGATTTTCCACTACGACAACAAATTAAATTATTGTTCCGAAGAAAATTAAAAAAAAGAGCCCCTGGATGTCCAAGTCTATTGTGTCAGGTTGACAGAGAGATTGTTGCCAAAGCGGTGGGAGGAGAGACTTGAGCATTTAGAGATGTGGGAGGGGTGACACTAGCAGCGGACATGGATAGGAAAGGATAGAGGTCACCCTCACTATTGCATCTCATAAGGAGTTTCCCGATACGTAGGTCCGTTACGGAAAACCCAAACGGGTCAAAATTAATTTATACAGAATTATCGGTGGCAAATTTCCTAACGGAGATTAGGTTTTTGATAATGTTAGGAGAATATAGGACGTTATTTAGGGAGAATTGGGGATGCGATGGTGGGGTTAGTGTGTGGCCAAACCCTTGAATTAGAATGTGATGACCGCTTCCAACCATAATAGATTGTGGAGTATTTAAACTTCGCAGTTGAGGAAGATTACTAGAATTGTTGGTGAGGTGAGACGTGTCTGTATTCATATACCACACATTATCGGATTGTCGAGGAGTCAATGTGACGAAAGCCTGGCCCAAATTAAATTGGGAGCGGACTGTTGTGCTCCAGGAAATAAGGTCGGATCGGTGTGGCCCAATGATTGGCCTGTGGCGAACTGGTAGGCTGCCTGAGATATGGGATGAGTCAATATAGACAAAGAGTTTGACAATTTGTTCGGAGAAACAAAATAAAAACAGAAAAGTTCTGTTTTTGCTTTGTGGTAAAGGTAGAAAAACAAAGGACAAACAATTTTGTTCTGTTCTCGGGCAAAAGAAGACAAAAAACAAGACTCAAACAATTTTACTACAGGGAAAAGAGACAACACATGGGGGTCTCGGGCAGTGTGTTGCGTAGAGGGACAACTAAAAGATGCGGCTGTTCCTCGAGCAGTGAGTCGGGAAAGAGAGGGAAAAGAGAGAGTAGGGTTTAAGTTTTGGCTTCTGATACCATGTAGAAATGTATTAATCTTCCTTGGGGAGCCTTTTTCATTAATACAAAATATATATAGGGTGTACAATCTGGAATCCTCATACAATAGGGATCCTATATCTTCCATAATTACACAAGACTAAATATGGTTAAATTTAATACAATGTACATATGCTCATTAATACAAAATATATATAGGGTGTACAATCTAGAATCCTCATACAATAGGGATCATATATCTACCATAATTACACAAGACTAAATATGGTTAAATATAATACAATGTACACGTGCTAATACATCTTATGCGGCACAATTTAAAGTGTGAGGACCAAATTATTCAATCTTTATGTGAATTTAGATATAAATTCTATAAATTATCTTAAAATAAAATTTATATATTTAAAAATAACCTAGAATACTACCAGCCAAGATAGTTATTAAATTAAAATCTTCAAAATTAATTGAAATAATTCATAGTTCCACATAAAAAAGAAGATGGATTATACAACAAACAATTAAACCATATTAACAGCAATATTCGTGATCAGACACATGTTTTACAATAACTTAATGAATGCAAGACACATATTTCTCATTCAAAATTTACAAGACACATTTTTTATTCAATACTCACACCAACCTAATAAGTATTTGACACATTTCTTACCTACACTCATACCACCAAATCATATATTAATATTATTAGAAATTTACTAATGTGGAATTAAGCTTATCTCATTATTTATGACTCGAACAATTGGGCCCCGCACGTCAGAAACATCGTTTTCATACACGTGCACACGTAGTGCCAAGTATCGCAAATTTCATTAGTGAAAGAGATATTGGTACGTAAGTATTACGTTTGAGATATAGAATGATGGACGGTTATTGGCCAAATAACAAAGTATTCCACGTTGATAAACGAAGGAAGAAGTGTACGAAGTGTAAGATCTCTTCCAGTCATCTTGGTACACAAGGAGTTTGTTTTGTTCTAGATTCCAGTTTGTTGTAATCTTTATTTATCCTTTCTAGCAAATTGTAATATTTACTTACTTTCTGTTTCCTGCAATTGTTGTAATCCCACAATTTTAAGACAAGATCGTTGTAAGTACTTAGAAAGATGACTGGAAGAGAACAACTCGCTTCTGATTCTGCTGCTGTTACTCAAGGCAACCCCTCTGCCTTCCCCACTGCTGCTCAAGGTACACCCAATGCCTTTTCGGTTGCTCAAGGCTCATCCAACGCCTTTCCTGCTGCTCAAAGGAACGTTGCAGTTCCTCCACCCACTGGATTCCACCATGAACGCCCAGAAAAGTTCATGGGCTCCAACTTCAAGAGATGGCAACAGAAGATGTTGTTTTATCTGAATGTTATGGGAATGACTAGTTTCCTAACAGAAGATCCTCCACAAACTGTAGATGAAATGGACCCTTCGCCTACTGAAACGGCTGAATGGGGCCAAGGTATCCATGTCATTAATGGCATGAAGATAGTTCTTGATGCATGGAGTCATAGTGATTTCATATGTAAGAATTATATTTTGAACTGCCTGTCAGACCCACTCTACACGGTGTATTGCACCGTAGGCACCACCAAAGAGTTTTGGGAGAAGCTGCAGAAGAAGTACAACACACAAGATGCTGGTACAAAGAAATTCATCATTGGAAAATTCCTGAAATTTCAAATTGTGGATAGTAAAACAGTGATGTCCCAAGTCCAGGAATTCCAAATGATTCTACATCACCTGGATTTGAAAGGTATGAAACCAAATGAGCAGTTTTTGGTTACATCACAGATTGAAAAGTTACCTCCCTCGTGGAATGAGTTTATGAGTTACTTAAAACTCAAGAGAAAGGAAATGACCTTTGAAGAACTTATTATCAAACTCTAGATTTAGGAAGATAATAAGAAGGCCTTGCCTACGGGAAAACAACCCGCTGAGGTAAAGGCAAATCTGGCTGAGGCCAAAGGGAAACCAAGCAAGAAGCACAAGTTCCAGAAAGGCGGCAAGACCCAAGCGGCGGAGAAGTTCAAGGGAAACTGTCACCATTGTGGGAAGCCTGGTCACATGATCAAAGACTGCCGCAAGCTCAAGACTGAGCAATAAGAGAATGTCAAGGCCAAAGGCAAGGCTCAGGCTAACGTCGTTAAAGACATGATTCTGGACGACATGATTGAGGAGTTCTCGGCGGTGGTGCTTGAAGCAAACCTTGTTGAGAATCTCATGCAATGGTGGATGAACACAGGTGCTACCAGACACATCTGTTCCAATAGAGATGCTTTCTCCACTTATACACCAGTTACTAACAAGAAGTTGTTCATGGGTAACAACGCTTCCTCTGACGTGTTGGGGTAGGAAATGTAGTCCTGAAGATGACTTCTGGAAAGGAGCTCACTTTGAAGGAGGTGATGCATATTCCTGAGATAAGGAGAAATTTAATTTTAGGTCATTTATTGGTTAATGCTGGTTTTAGGCTAGTATTTGAGTCTAATAAGTTTGTAATCACCAAGAATAGAACTTTTGTGGGAAGATGCATCGTCTGTGAAGGCCTCTTCAAAGTTAACGACATGTCTGTAATATATACAAGCAATAATATTGAAGTTTCTTCTTACTTGCTTGAGTCATCTAATTTATGGCATCATAGATTAAGACATGTTAACTACAAGTCCATCCAAAGGTTGGTTAAGTTGGAGTTGTTATCGTCTATCGATGTAAACCCTCAACATAAGTGTGAGGTGTGCGTAGAGGCAAAACTCACAAAACGTTCTTTTTGATCCGTCGAAAGGAATACCGCTCATCTAGAACTTATTCACACAGATATATGTGATTTGAAGTTTGCACAAACTAGGGGAGGCAACAAGTACTTTGTGACATTCATTGATGATAGCACAAGGTATTGTTACCTTTACTTATTGAAAAGTAAAAATGAAGCCTTTGAAGCGTTCCGACGTTACAAAGAAGAAGTTGAAAACCAACTTAGCATGCAGATTAAATCCATTCGTAGCGATAGATGGGGAGAATATGTAGCGCCGTTTGAGGAATATTATGTCGAATCGGGCATTGTTCATCAAACGATGGCTCCATACTCACCTCAGTCGAACGGTGTTGCGGAACACAAGAATCGCATATTGAAAGAAATGATGAATGCCTTGCTCCTTAATTCCGGTCTTTCCCAAAATATGTGGGGAGAAACCGTCCTTACCGCTAATACGATTCTTAACAGAGTCCCGCATAAGGGTAAGGACAAAACTTCATATGAATCATGTAAGGGAAAGAAACCCACCTATAAATACTTAAAGGTATGGGGTTGTTTGGAAAATGTCGAAGTACCCAAGCCAAAGCATGTCAAGAGTGGGCCTAAGACTGTAGATTGCATTTTCATCGGATATGCAAATAACAGTAATGCTTATCGCTTCTTAGTGAATAAGTCAGATGTTTCAGATATCCACGGGGGTCTAATCATGGAATCAAGGAATGCTCAATTCTTTTAGAATACTTTTCCTAGAAGGGAAAAAGACATAACCTCTCGCAAATGAAGTTATGAACAAAGCCCTCAGGAACTGGGAGTCATTGACTGCCCGGATCTAGATGGTTTAGATCTAGTAGATTTCGAAGTGGTTGAATATCCGAAATTTAGTGTTCCAGATTCTCAAAACTTGGAGACTCTAGAGATTGAACCAAGGCGAAGTAAAAGGGCCAAGAAGGATAAATCATTCGGTCCTGATTTTGTAGCTTATATGGTTGATCACGAACCAATGACAATTGATGAAGCATTGTTAACTCTAGAGGCACCGCTATGGAAAGAAGCTATTGAGAGTGAAATAGACTCCATCCTGCATAACCATACTTGAGAGTTGGTTAATCTTCCTCCGAGAAATAAACTATTGGGTTGTAAATGGATACTCAAACGGAAGTATAATCAATAGATAAGTACAAGGCCAGGTTGGTAGTCAAGGGCTGTCGGCAGAAGGAAGGCCTTGACTATTTTGACATGTACTCCCCGGTGTCTAGGATGACGTCCATACGAGTATTCATTGCGATCACAGCATTGCGTGACCTTGAGATACATCAAATGGATGTCAAGACAGCCTTCCTAAATGGTGATTTGAAAGAAGAAATCTATATGGAACAACCCGAGGGGTATGTGGTTCTAGGGCAAGAGAAGAAAGTCTATCGACTTGTCAAATCTATGTACGGGCTGAAATAAGCCCCGAAACAATGGCACGAAAAATTTGATAGTACTCTACTATCGAAGGATTTCTCCATTTAATGAATGTGACAAATGTGTCTACACGAAAGGTAACTCTGACTTGTTCGTCATGATATGTATGTTCGTAGACGATATGTTGATCACAGGGAGCAGTCCTAGCTTGATCCTAGAGACTAATAACATGTTGAAACAATGCTTCGACATGAAGGATATGGGTATCACAGATGTCATCTTAGGGATAAAGATCTCTAAGACGTCTGACGGACTGGTCTTATCTCAGTCTCACTACATCGAGGATGTGTTGAGAAAGTTCGAGATGTTTGACAGTTCACCTACAAAGTCACCACTGGACAGAAATCAAAATCTTGATAAAAATCGTGGTGCACCCGTATGCCAGGAGCAATATGCACAGGTGATTGGGAGTTTGATGTATATAACAAACTGCACTCGACCTGATATTGCTTATGCAATCAACAAGTTGGCTAGGTTTACTCGTAATCCGAGTAATGATCATTGGAAGACGTTGAATCGGGTACTACAATACCTGAAATACACGCTAACTTACGGGTTGCATTATTCGAGATATCCAGTTGTACTAGAGGGGTACAGTGATGTAAACTGGATATCTGATATAGAGAACACCAAGTCCACCAGTGGGTATATTTTTACAATTGGTAGTGGGGTTGTGTCTTGGAAATCCTCTAAGCAAACTTGCATCACCCGATCCACGATGAAATCAGAGTTTATCGCTTTAGACAAAGTAGGAGAAGAAGCTGAGTGGCTTCACGACTTCTTAGAAGATGTTCCTTGTTGGGACAAACACGTACCTTCTGTAAAGATCCACTGCGACAGTCAGTCGGCTCTAGAAAGGGCATAAAGTTCTATGTACAATGGCAAGTCTCGTCATATTCGACGGAGGCATAGACCGTTAGGCAGTTGATCACCACGAGTATAATATCCATTGATTACATAAAATCAAAGGATAACATAGCGGACCCACTGACAAAGGGCTTACCCAAGGATCAAATATTACATGCATGCAGGGAATGGGCTTAAAACCCAAGCTATAAGGACCAATACGGTGGTAACCCAACCTTACTGACTGGAGATCCCAGGAATTAGGTTCAATGGGAAAATAAAGTTGTAAAGGTTCAGTTGAGCACTTCGGTGGAAGCATGAGCACTTCAGATAGTGATTTCTGTAAAGAAACATCAATCCAAGGCCGTTCCTGCGATAGACGTTAAGTACTATCTGCAGTGTGGGTAAAGTATAAGATTCCAAAACCTTTAATGATCCTCAACGGTTGAGGTTAGGTTTGGAAAAACTTTTAATGGTTCCTAACACTTGTAAAGTGGGGTATAGCAGGATACCTTGTTGGAGACCACCTATTTAAGTGCGAGGACATGCCTCCTCAAATGAACGCACTTAAGAATCCAAGAAGTGTCCACGGCCACAACGGACAAAACATTACGAAGAACAGAGTAAGAGATGTTGTTGTGTTGGTACCGTTGACTTGGCTTACACTAAACACTGACGGTTCAAGACATCACGTTCACCGCGTAGTAATTAAGTCCGATGGTATTCAACTATGGAAGGTTCAAAGCTGAAGCTACCTCTCCTGATGCAACATCAGTCCGCTGAAAGATTGTTGGAAAAAGCACCATGTGAGTGCGACAAAATCTCTTTCAAGAGGGAATTGTTGGAAATTTACTAATGTGGAATTAAGTTTATCCCATTATTTATCACTCGAACAATTGGGGCCCCACACGTCGGAAACATCGTTTCCACACACGTGCACACGTAGTGTCAAGTATCGCAAATTCATTAGTGAAAGAGATATTGGTACGTAAGTAATACGTTTGAGACATAGAATGATGGACGGTTATTGGCCAAATGACAAAGTATTTCACGTTGGTAAACGAAGGAAGAAGTGTAAGATGAAACGAGACGGAAGTCGCTAAGTGGGTCTTCAGTCACTGGAGCCGCGGCGCTTCGGAGGCAGAATGCTGCGACGGGAAGATGGAAAGTTTTACTTTTAGGCTGGTTTTGGAGCATTGAATCTCCATTATTTGGTGTATGAATTCAGCCATTATTTGGCTTAATGTAACCCCTCTCAATAAGTGTCATTACATAGCTATTGAAGGCCATTAATTGGCTAGTTGAGGGGTCATCTCATTACACTATAAATTGAGGCATTTGGCTCAATTGTTCAACACTACCAAGAAAACACTTAGAGAATTTTATGAAATCTTTTTCTTCCTCTCTAGCAAGTTTACTATACTCAAAGTTCTTCAAGAGTAACACTTGAGTTTTCTTTGCTCATTTGTTAAGTTGCTGTTGTATCTTGGGAGACTATTGTTCGACAACGTAAAATGATATATACGGGGCAATCTTGTCTTAAAGACAGAGTGACATCACTCGACTCAACAAATCACACAAGGAGTTTGTTTTGTACTTGATTCCAGTTTGTTGTAATCTTTAGTTATCCTTTCTAGCAAATTGTAATATTTACTTACTTTCCGTTTCCTGCAATTGTTGTAATCCCACAAATATTAATTAATACACACTATCACCTTAACTAAATGACTTAACGATAATAAATTAGTATGAATTGATGTAAACACCAAAATAATTTTTTAACGTGTCTTTTATACATCAATTTATTATACTATTTAACTATAAGTCAGTTATGTGTATTCTCATTTTATTTTTAACTATAAATTAAATTATTTAATTTAATATAAGCATAGAATATGAATATATATGTATCTGGGTTAAATTCTAAAGGAGACAAATAATATTCACTCTGTGTCAAGTTATGTGATATAATTTGATTCCGCATGAAGTTTAAGAAATAATTTTTTTAAAATATGTAGTCTAAAACAAATTATGTATTTATGCAGTTGTAAATTATTTTATAAAGAATAAAAGAGAAAATTTTAAATAAAATTATTTTAAATATAGAAATGTATCATTCTATATCACACATTAATTGGGATAGAGAAGTAGGTGATTCCTTTCCATTTATCAAGTCTTGTTGAACGGAGTTAATGATACCCATGCTACTATTTCATCGGTTCATTTTTACTTGTCAACTATACTAAAAATAGATTTTCACTTTTACTTGTCACTTTTAGCTAGGGCTGGCCAGTGGGCCGGGATGACCCGACCCCGTCCCGAGCCCTCCCCGGTACCGCCCCGACCCCGCTTAAAAAAAAGAAAAAAGAAAAATGGTAGCGGGACTCGAACTCGGGACGGGACAATGTCTCATCCCACCAGACTCGAGCCCGCCCCAGGCCCGCCCGCCCCGACCCCGCCCCGAGCCCGTCCCGACCCCGACCCCGCCCAAGAGCTCCCCTTTGCAAATATAACCGTTGCACCAACGACCATTTTAGATTTTGGCCGTTGGGCAACGGCCATTTTAGGCCTCCCCCCCTCCCCCAACCCCCTACCCCTTAATATTTATTTTTAACCCATAAGTTATTATATTTACACTTTAACCCAATTTTTCAACTATAAATAACTCATTTTCTCTTCATCTTTCTCACAAATCTTCCTACAATCTCTCAATATATCTCTCTACAAGTCTACATTGTTTGCTAAATATTCAATTTTATTTATTCATTTGGGAATTGAGAGTGAAGTTGGCAACTAGCTTGAGGATCTTCCATCGAGCAAAGTTTCAATTTTCAACCTCTCGATTACACGTCGGCGTTTGGTACATTCGTTCCTTCATTAAATTATTATTGTCTGTTTATTTTATTTAGCGCACTTAATTTTATTGTCTTTAATTATTTATTATCATAATTAAAATGAAAGGATTAAGATGTATGTTTAAGGGTAAGGGTGCTTCTTCTAGTAGGGGCGGCAACCAGGGCAAGGGTACTTCTTCTAGTCATCTTATTCCTACACAGGATGATTTTGTTGATACTCAACATTTTCCTACAATACCATTAGATTTAGACGAGGAGCTATTTTCTGGAACTCAAGAAGACTTTAATTTAGACGATGATCTAGATGATACATCCACTAATGTTGATGACAACACACCCACTAGTGCACCTTCAACTGAAATACCTCTTATTCCCCCTAGTATGAGACGAGGTCCAGCAAAACGACCATTAAAATCAGATGCATGAACATTTTTTGATAGGGACGTAGAGAATCAAGTAGCTACATGTAAAATTTGTAAAAATGTTTTAAAATTTAAAACTGGAAAAGGTCACGGTGGGACGGGGGGTTTAATTAGACACGTAGTAAGTGCTCATCCAGCTAGGTATACCTAATACTAGGCTTCAAAATTGGGTGCGCAAACGCCCGCTCCATCGGGACAAGGTTCACATACTAATACTGTCCCGGACCAAGTACAGGGTCAAATTAACCCTATGACGGGAGGAATTGTAGGCCCTAAATACAATAAACATAGAGATAGTGAAACAATATCAAAATTAGTTGCTGTGGAGGGTTTGCCTTTTTCATTTCCTTCATCTCCCGGTTTTATTCATTACATTAGAGATATATATAATCCTACTTTTAACGATTTTCCTACATCAACTGTTAAGAGAGATGTATTTAAATTCGCGCATGAATATCAATAATATTTACGTTATTCATTATATCATTTTAATGACAAAGTATCTATCACGTCTGATATAGGTCGTAGTACTAACAACCATGATTATTTAACTGTAACTTGTCATTGGATAGATTATAAATGGTCTATGCAAAAACGTATTTTAGCGTATAGATATATAGATGATAGGCACATTGGTACTTTTATTGCAGATAATATTTATCAAGTGTGCCATTATTACGGAATAACCGATAAAATTATGACTATTACATTAGATAACGCTTCTTCTAACAATTACTCAATTACAATTTTAAAAAATAGTTTAACTCCATCTTTTCCAGATCATTTTCATATAAAATGCGCATGCCATATATATAACTTAATTGTAAAGGATGGTCTATCACTTTTTCAAGACATTCTTAGTAAAATACAATTTGCTATAAACTTTATTTTTAATAGTAATAAAGTACAACGTAGAAAAGAATATAAAAAAACTTGTCACGATTGTGGACTATCTTATAGAAAAATTCCACAAGAAGTATCCACTAGGTGGAATTCTTTATACGAGCAACTACTTGTTGCTTATGACTATAGAATACCTATAACTTTATTTTTTAACTCTCATAATAAAAATTCAACTGATATGATTTTAGATAGTGATTGGGTAAAATTTCCGAACTTATTGTATTTTTAGAGAAATTTTTTCAAGCAACAAAAGAATTTTCCGGTATATATTATCCTACTATTTCAACTATGTTGTTTTATATAACTCTAATATTTTTATTACTTAGTGAATATATGAAAAAACCAGCTTATAAGACAGCTATTAAAAAAATGTTTGTCAAAATAAAAAAATATTTTATTCTTATTCCCACTATTTATATTATTGATTCTGTATTAAATCTTACTATTAAAATAGACGGTACTAAATCACTAATTGAAACTATTTACGATTGTATAGAAGTACTATCACCTCCAAGTCTCAAAAATCTAAATCACCCATCACCTATTGAACAAACTAAAGAAGAAGTGTTGTATAGCGTAGAACACCAATGCAAAAAAATATATAGATTTTATCAACAAGAAAATGCTAATAACTTACCGGCTTCCATACCATCTTCTTCATCTTCAACACAACCTCACAAAAGACATGCTGTTTCTGCGGCTAGTATTGAAAGCCTCAGAAATAGAATGTGCGGCCGTACCTCTACTACTAACCAAATTAGCGAGTTGGATATTTTTGTTTTGCAGGGTTACATCAGTATCAAGAAGTTATCAATGAAGATGGACATGAAGACTTCTTTGAAATCTTGGAGGGAATGAGAAGACCTTTCCGACACTTTCATTGATGGCCCGAGATGTTTTGAACATTCAAGAGTCATCAACTGCGTCTGAAAGCGCTTTTTCTGCCGGCAGATATCAAATAGGAGACCACAGACACTCATTAGCCGGAGACAGCTTGGAAATTGCAGTATTATTCAGAGATTGGATACGAGCGGAGCGGAGAAGATGCGGTCAACCGGAGATCAACGAAGAAGAAGATGAAAACTACAACGAAATCTTAACCGAAGGTAGTGGAAGCGACATAGATCAATTTGACCAACAAATACCAATTCCAACCGAAGAACCACAGGAAATCATCAAGCAATTAGAACAGGTTTTTTTGAGAATGTAATTTTTTTAATTGCAATTTTATTATGTAATTTGCAACTTTTGGACAACACCACAAAGTTGGAATTTAGATTTTAGACAATTGTATTTGTATTACAAAAAAATCATGTCTATTAAATAATATAAGAGGCACAAAAACAGTCTTGGGATGTTTTTATTACACTATCTTGTCTTGTTTATTGAGTTTTTTTTTATACATATGTTATTTAAAAAAAAAAAAATCCACCGGAATCCGCCGATCAGGCAGGCTACGCCTTGCCAGGTCAGACGGGATCGGGATCGGGATGGGGCTGAGCAAGTCCCGCTGCACTCGCCAAACCCGACCCCGACTCCCACTTCGCCTCGTCCCGCCCGACTCCGCCAGACACTACCCGCTGACGAGCCCACCCAAGCCACCTTTACTTTTAGCACATCAATAGAAGACACAAAATTTTCTATTCTACCCATAGTATTACTATTAATTACTCATTTCAAATTATTTTTTAAGTACATTAAATTATGTACCAATTAATATGAGTATATTAATAAATTATAAACTTTATTTATTATTTTTTAAAATATGCAAAGTCAACAGTAAAAAAGTAAAAATAAACCAACTGAATAAAAGATAGAAACATACATGCCTTGAAATAATTGAGGTGCATACAAAAAGGCCACAACATCACGATTTTAAAAATAAAATATTTACTCGGGTTAAACTATAGTAACCATGAGTAATTTATATATATATATATATATATAAAGCCTGCGAAAGCTGTAAGGAAAACTGAAAACGGGCTCTTCCTCTCTACCATAATGACCACCACAATTCGAGATGAATCCGACAAAGACAGCACAACCTCTTCTTCAACAATGCCGGAATATTCGAGTCGCCGGAGTTGGATGAGTAGCACCAATCTCAGCAGCATTAGCAGTCGCCGGAGCTCGATTTCCTCCACAACAGAACTCTCCTATTTCTCCAATTCACACAAACCACACAAATCAAACCAAATCCCTTGGGAACTCATACGCCGGGTCCGGGTCGAATCGGGTCAAATCAAGCTCGAGCATTTTCGGTTACTCCGCCGAGTCGGCGGCGGAGATTTAGGAAGTGTTTATTTATGTGAGATTAGGAACCCTGTTGTAGGTTTACCGCAGTGTTTTTACGCTATGAAGGTATTGTTGAATTTTTTTTTTAAATAAAATAAAATTAATGATAGTAAGTACTCCATTTTAGATGAAAGGGTGTGTTGATATTTATTTTCTTTGGCCCATGATACAATTTGAATTTCTGGGGTCAAACAAAAATTTTTGACAGCAAGTTATTCGTATGCCCAGGGTGAAGTCAGAAACTTCGTGGTTAAAATTATTTATATATATATATATATAATTGATGTTGAACTATCTTTGAATTTTTCTTGTGTTTATTTTTTATAATTGAATATTTTTAGTGAAAATCATGACTTTTCCACTGCGTATGCTTTTTAAATATTTTAAATTATTAATTATTAATTATTAATATGCCTTATCGAACCAATTATAATTTTTAAATATGTTAATTTTTCTTAAAGATTACATATCCTAATTTATGATTAAAATAGAGAAGTTTGACTTTTTGAAATTCAAAATGTATGACATAAATTAGGATTCAGAGAGTAAATGTTGTCTATGAAAACGTGCTGCAGAGTACCTTTTTTTAGTAAAGCGTTTCGCATTGTATTTCAAGCCTTTAATTATGTGTTAGTTGTTTATATCGTCAAACCTTCAATCTTTGTATTTTTCTTTGTGTAATTGTGTTGTGTTTTTGGTATATAATTTCCAACAGGTTGTGGATAGAGAAGCGGCTGCTATAAGGAAGAAATTACAAAGAGCGGAAATGGAGAAGGAGATATTGGAGATAATTGATCATCCGTTTTTGCCGACTTTATATGCGCAATTTGAAGCTTCACATTATTCGTGTTTGGTTATGGAGTATTGTCCCGGTGGAGATTTGCATGCCCTCCGGCAACGGCAGCCCGGAAAACGCTTTAGCATTTCCTCTGCTAAGTAAGTCATTAATTAATGGATTTAAGTTATATACACTGACACTGACGATATATTAAAAAAAAGCGCTATCTCAACAATTTAACTTGTTATAAGGTTATTACTCTATTTTTTCAGTTTTTCAGGTTATTACGTAAAAATAGTGGTATACTATTAGTGCACAAACTTAAAAACTTGTAGTATGAGTTTAAATTTTATGCTTTAGATTGTGTAGAACTATTTTCACAATCAATCACATAAAATATAGTTGCATGTAAGCCTTTTTAATTACAGAGTTGAAGTTTTGTGCACTAATATGATGATTTTGTTCATTTTTTGAAAGGTAATCAATTATATAAGCATTAGTTAGTAACCTATAATAAGTGGTAAGTAATATTGTTGTAACAAGTTAAATTGTTCTAATGATGTAAAAAGTCTTTAAACTAACAGTGCATTGACTTAAACTCTTTAATTATACTGATTGGTTACCTAGAAATAATGGTAAGTTCACTACTATAATAGGTTAAAGTACACTGATAATATAAATAAATATTTACACTACCGGTATATATAACTAAAATTAGTTAGGCATAATGACATTTTCTATCCATCAGTTATAGAACAATTTTATTGTTTAGTGACTAAACATATTTAATCTTCAATTAACAGAGTTATTTACTACTGATTAAGTGATATTTCAACTGTATGCTAGAGTCATCATAAATATAGGTGTAGCTTACACCTAACAGTGTTCATGCATTTATGTTTCTCTTTTTACCTCTAAGCTTTAATGACAAGTTTTAAATAATATACTCACTTTATCTTGTGACAAGATATAAATATGCAGGCATTTATATTTATGACTGATCTTTTATTTTTGTTTATTTTTATTTACAGATTTTATGCTGCAGAAATACTTTTGGCACTAGAATATCTCCACATGATGGGAATTGTATACAGAGACCTAAAACCAGAAAATGTGCTAGTAAGATCAGATGGTCACATTATGCTTTCAGATTTTGATCTCTCTTTTAAATGTGATGAAGTTGTTCCAACAATCATAAAATCCAAAACCAAAACCATTGTCAAAACCCCAAGAAATAATTCTTATTGTGCTATGCCAATTCAACCAGTCCTATCATGTTTCTTGTCACAAAAAACAGAACAAAAACTTGAAATCCAAGAAACAAATCAAGAAATTGTTGCTGAACCTATAAATGCTCGATCGAAATCATTCGTTGGCACACACGAGTATTTAGCCCCCGAGGTAATTTCGGGACAAGGTCATGGAAGTGCAGTAGATTGGTGGACACTAGGAGTGTTTCTGTATGAACTTATTTTCGGTACCACCCCTTTTAAAGGAGAGAACAACGAGAAAACGCTCATCAACATATTGAAGAAGCCGCTAACTTTCCCAAGAATCGGGATGAGTAGTGCCAAAGAGTATGATGAAATGATGAAAGTTCAAGACTTGATTTGCAGATTAGTCGTGAAAAACCCGAAAAAGAGAATCGGGAGTTTAAACGGTTCTGTTGAAATCAAGAGGCATGAGTTCTTTAAAGGTGTAAATTGGGCTTTGATTAGGTCAATTAAGCCACCAGAAGTACCAAGTGAATTAGTGAAAATGAGAGGTGTTAGAGGTGCTGCTGTTGTCCCAAAATTGAGCAAGAAACAAAGGGAAGAACCTTATCAGATCCCTCAGTATTTTGATTACTTTTAAACATTGTAAATAATTAGGGCAATTAATTAACAGGATAGCAAAGTCGTAATGAAGGAGAGAGCTAGTTGTTTTCTCATATAGATGTTCCTCTTTTTCTCCTTTTAGCTTTTGTTTCTTTTACCCCTGATGTTAAGAAGTTTGAAATGTATAACCTGATTATAAACATTCTGCTCTCTGTTTAACCTAACCATAACAGAATAGATGACTTGTTTGATCATATGCATACACATTCATACAGATTTCAGCTAAAGACACTTTTAACATGGTGTAATACAATTCACTTTAGCCTAAGGCTAACCAGTGGGACGGGACGGGATTTGGGGATGGTGGAGTGGGTCGGGATCGGGATAGGCGGGACTATTGAAGTGTGTGATCATCTGATCTAAAAGTTTAAACTGTTAGATAGAACACACTTTTAATATTTGATTATATTCTCAACACGCCCCCTCACGTGTTGGCTTGATTTTTTTTCATGGTCCAAGCACGTGGGAATTCTTTTTGAGAATGGGTGGCGGTGAGGTTCGATCCCAGGACTTTTGGCTTGCTCTGATACCATATTGAAGTGTGTGACCATCTGATCTAAAAGTTTAAACTGTTAGATAGAACACACTTTTAATATATGATTATATTCTCAACAGGGACGGAGGGGGACGGGACGGGAAGGGGATTTGGGGGATTTTTAAAAACTTTCTTTCTAGACACTTAATTTAAAATAATAATATTTAAACACTTAAATAATTGAACAAGATAGTGAAAAAACATCCCAAGGCTAATTGCCTCTTATATTATTTAATAGAAATATGATTTTTTTTGTAATACAATTTCAAAATTGTAACTTTTTTTCGTAGTTCAAAAGTTGCAAATCACATAGTAAAATTGGCATTAAAAAAATTACATATGCAACCATACTTTTTCTAATTTTCTGACAATCTCTTGAGGATCTTCTGTTAGAATTGAAATTTGTTGGTCAAATTGTTCAACGTTACTTCCTGCTCCCTCAGATAAGATTTCGTTGTAATTGTAGTCGTTTTCTTCATTGATCTCTGGTTGACTGCACCTTCTACGCTCCGCTCTAATCCAATTTTTAAATAAAACTGCAATCTCCAAAATGTCTCCTGCCAATGAGTGTCTGTGCTCTCCCGAAAAAGCATTTTCAGAAGCTGTAGATGACACTTGGATATTCAACACATCTCGAGCCATCTTTGATAGAGTCGAAAATGTCTTTTCATTCTCCCTCCAGTATTTCAGCAAGTCTTCACGTCCATTTTCATAGTAATTGATTCGAACGGTACAACACCCTGTAAACACATAAACATCAAACTCATAAATTTGTGAAGCACTTGAACCACTATACATTCTATTTCGAATGCCTTGAATACTTGAAACATAAACCGGATGTTTTATAAGGTTGAAGTAAAGTAGAAGAAGATGGTACAGAAGCCGGTTGATTATTTGCATTTTGCTCTTGGTAATACATATACATAGTTTTACATTGTGTTTGTATGTTAGAGATAACATCTTCTTTAGTTGGTTCTCTAGTTGTTTTTTCAGTTGGTTCTGTTGGAAGTATTTCTAGGCATTCATAAACTGTTTCAATAAGAGCATTACAACAGTCTACTTTAATAGTAAGATTGAATACAACACCAATAAAATAAATAGTGGGAATAGAAAAAAATTAAAATTTTACAAACATTTTTGTAATAGCTGGAGCGTAAGTTGGTTTTTTCATATATTCATTAAATAAAAAAATATTAGAGCTATATAAAATAACATAGATGAAATAGTAAGATAATAAATACCAGAAAATTCCTTAGTAGCTAGAAAAAATTTCTTTAAGAATACAATAAGTTTCAAAATTTTATTCCAATCATCATCTACAAGCATATCCGAAAGATTTTGATTATGGGCGTTAAATTATAAAGTTATAGGTCTTCTATACTCGTGAGCAACAACTAATTGTTCATACAAAGAATTTCATCTAGTTGCAACTTCTTCTCCAATTTTCCTATAAGATAATTCACAATCATGACATGTTTTTAAACTCTTTACGTCTTTGTATTTTATTACCTTTAAAAATAAAGTTGATAGCAAATTGCACTTTATCAAGAATAGAGCTAAAAAGATTTAGGCCATCATTTGCAACTAAGTTATAAATATGACATGCACATCTAACATGAAAAATATCCGAAAAAGATGGAGTCCATCAAGTTTTTAAAATGTTTACATCATAATCATTACAAGAAGCATTATCTAATGTAATAGTTATAATTTTATCAGTAATTTCATAATATTCACTAATTTCCTGAATATTTCTTGAAATAAAAATTCTAGTGTGCCTTTCATCAATATATCTATATGCTAATATATGTTTTTGCATAGACCAACTGTGATCAATCCAATGACATGTAACAGTTAAATAATCATTACCATTAGTACTACGGCCTACATAAGAACTGATAACCACTTTGCCATTAAAATAATACAATGCGTAACGTAAATATTGTTAATATTCATGCGCAAATTTAAAAACATCTCTTCTAATAGTTGATCTAGGAAAACCGTTAAAAGCAGGAATATATGTTTCTCGAATGTAATGAATAAAACCAGGAGATGAAGGAAATGAAAAAGGCAAACCCTCCACAACAACTAATTTTGCTAAATTTTCCCGATCTTTGTGTTTATGATATTTCGGAGCTATAACTCCCCCATCATCGGGTTAATTCGATCTTGTACAAGCTCGGGGACACTATGTGAACCTTGTCCCGACTCAGAAGGCATTTGTACACCCGCTTTTTCAGCCAAATATTGGTTATACCTTGCTTTGTGATCCTTTTCCACATGTCTCATTAAACCTCCTATTTCACCTTGACCATTTCTAGTTTTAAATTTATAAACTTTGCAACAAATTTTACAAATAGCTAGTTGATTAAGAATGCCCCTTTCAAAAAAAAATCACATGCATATGATTTTAATTTTCGTTATTTTTGACCTCTTCTCATACTAGGAGAGATTCCAGTTTCAGTTTCAGCCTGAGACTCAGTCTGAGCCTGAGGTGGAGCTGCACTAGTGTGTGTGTTATCTAAATTATCTTCTAATTCATTTCCTAAATCATAGTCTGGTTCATATGCAGAATATACCTCATGATCTAATGGTATATTAATATCAACATTGAAAAGTTCAGTTTCATCTACATGGGTGAAATTATCATAATTAGGATTACTAGAAAATGCACTCTTACCCCTGTTACCCCTACTATCTCTACCAAAAAAACGTCCACATCGTTCCATTATAATTATGCAAATAAAGAATTAAAGTTAAGAAAATTAAGTACGATAATTAAAATTAACAATAATAATTTAAATAAAAGAAGGAACGAGTGTACCAAACGCCGACGTAACGTCGACGTGTAATCGAGGTTGGAAATTGAATATTTGCTCGATGATCCTCAAGCTAGTTTCCAACTTCACTCCCAATTTTAGAACTTTGATAGAAATTACCCAATAAAATATAATATTTAGTGTGAAATTTAGACTTGTAGAGAGAGAGATTAGAGAGATGGTAGGAAGATTTGTGAGAAAAATGAAGAGGAAAATGAGATATTTATAGTTGAGAAATAGGGTTAATATGTAAATATATTAACTTAGGGGTTAAAATAAATATTAAGGGGGTAGGGGGTTTATGGGGTGTTGGGGGCCAAAATGGTCATTTCTAGCCGTTGCCAACGACTATAATTGCAAATGGTCGTTTGTGCAACGGTTACATTCTGCAAACGGGACAGGTCGGGGCGGGACCATCCCTAGTCCAGTCCCAATTTCGAACCCAAATAGCGACAATCCCCATCCCGTAATTTACCCCAGCAGGATCGGGATGGGGCGGGTCGGGATCGGGACGGGACGGGGCTAGATTGAGACGTATCGGCCCACTGGACAACCCTACTTTAGCCCAAGTCGCAGGGATTTTCGCAAAGATCTCACCTTATTTAATTATTAATTCCGCCTGTGTGAGTTTATTCACATTGTTGATCCCAGCCTGAATAAAAGAAGAGGTTTGTCAAGGGTCAATCGGAAATAACTTTTTTACCCCATAAAGGTAGGAGTAAAACTGTGTACATCTTACCTTCTTCAGACCCTATTTGTGTGATTATAGTGAATTTATTGTTGTTGTTTTACACTTTATTTGTAGCTTCTTTTTCTTTTCAGGTATCAAAATGAGATTTTGTTCGCACTCCAAACAGTCTTCTCCTCGAACTAAGTTCCATAATACCATCACCAAACCCACAAACAAAAATTTCATGAGCCTATATGAAAATTCACTTTGTGTCACTCACTCCATCCGAGTATTTATGGACACCACCACCCATACTGTCCGAGTGTTTATGACCATCAGAGCTCACTACTAGCTTGTTCTTGTGTGTGCATCTCCAAGCTACTGATAAATATAGTAACCGAGCCACACATCATCACTCCGCCCCGTCTTTATACTCGTCCGCCGGATCATAGACTGTGATATCAATTATTGAATTAATCCAGCCCAAAGACATTTTTAACATGGTGTAATATTGTATATTTTGAGAAAACTTGCAGGAGTTTTTTCAAAGGACCTCATAATACTCCTTATATGCATGTAGTTTATTTTTTGTTTTTTCAACTATCAGTGTGAGATTTTACTAGCACATCCAATAAATAATTAGACAATATTCTTATGACTAAAGATATTAAAAGGCTGACAATATAGATGAATCTCACTAATCACTACTACACAAACAATGCCATTAGTTCATGTACAATATTGATTTGATATTTCTACCATCCTAAGTTTACAATTCTACTTTTTCACTTTCACCAATTTTGTCCTTCATAGAACACACAATTGATGAGCACCTTTTGTTAAAAAAAATATTGAAATTAAAGATTAGGAACATTCCTTTAATCTATGCACCGAAATGTTACGAGCGATATGCGTGTACAAAGTGGGAGCAGAACATAATTGTCACCATGTTTTCATGTGATAACCATTATCACAATCTTGAATCATGGAAATATTAATGAATAAAAAAGGTTACCATGAAAATTCAATATTAGTTCTCTTTTTTGTTAACATCTTTTTTACCTTTTCTCCTCAAGGTACTTCAATATCTAAGGTCTAGGATTCATCCTTGTCACTTAATCATTTTTTTCTCATTATTAAATCAGCACCAAGATCAAAGTAGCCCATCATGTTCCTTCCCTTTTCTCCATTTATGCATAAAAGAATTTGGCAAATATTAAAATTTTGGATCGTTAATTAAGTTTTAGCCATTATTCTAAAATTAATCAGAGTTTAGACATTGTCTCATGCAGAATTAAAGTTTTGATACTAGTTAAAACACGGGCGAAAAAAATTCTGAAAACTTGGAGTTTGAACTTCATGAATCACTTTTAGAATTTGAACTCCATGAATAACTTATAGAGTTTGAAACTCGAGCAAAAAATTTCACACATAAATTGTAAAAGATTAAACTTTGTGGATTGTTCTTGAAATTTAAACTGATAAAAATTTGTCATTCATGAAATCAGAAATTTCAGTAAATTTCTGAACTCTAGCAAGAATTATCATGTACTAGAAAGGTTCTTTATTTTAGCTAAGATATATTAATGAATTAAAAGGTTACCATGAATTCAATATTGTTTTCTTTTTGTTAACATCCTTTTTACCTTTTCTCCTCAAGGTAATTCAATATCTAAGGCCTAGCATTCATCCTTGCCACTTAATCATATTTTTCTCATTATTAAAACAGCACCAACAACCTAAGTAGCCCATCATGTTCCTTCCCTTTTTCCAATAATGCATAAATTAAAGAAATTGGCAAATAAGTAATTATTGGACTGCTAATTAAGTTTAGCCAACGTTTTTATACTGTTCGTGTTTGGCAACTTTTTAATACGACAATTGGAATTTTGTTAAAAACTTTAGGAAATTTTTACTGGAGTTTGAATATTTATAAATTTGAACTCCATAAATTATTCCTGAAGTTTGAATTGATAAAGGTTTGAACTCCGTGAATCAACGGTGTTTGAAATTTTATTAAATTTTTACACATAGATTGTGAAAGTTTGAACTTCATAACATTCCTAGAGTATGAACTTCAAACCTCTATGAATAAGTCATGAAATTTGAAACTTCAGTAAATTTTCACACTAAGATCATGAAAATTTAATCAGCATGAATTATTCCTAGAGTTTGAACTGAAAAAAATTTAAACTCCTGCATGAATAGTTAGTTTGAAATTCTAACAAAATTTCAAATTCTAATTGTGAAAGTTTAAACTCCATGAATCATTATGGAGTTTGAAACTCCAAAACTCAAGCTAGTTTCAGAACTCCACCAAGTATTGTGTGTTGGAGTTTTTTTTTTTTTTTTTGTGTATGTGTCTATGTTGTATTTCATGTTTTAACTGGAGATATTTTTATTCGAAGCTTATTATTTTCGCATTACAAAGTGATTACTTTCTAATTATATTTGAAACGATAATTAAACTTCCAATGCCAACTCAAAAAATGGCAATTCCACCTAATTTTTACGATTATTCAATATTAAGTTCGGTCCATGTTATTTTTCGTTTTCATAAATTGAATTTGCTTAAACAAATATTTGATATTTGTAAAATAATAAGCATATACTCCGTATTACTGTTTCTTCTAAATTCACCTTAGTCGATTGTTACTACAATTCGTAGTGCTAATTAGGTGAAATGTTTAACGAAAAGTAATTTAAGCAAATACACTTATCATTAAGGTTATTAAATATATTCCTTAAAGGGTGTTTATTTGTTCGCAATCTGTGTGAACTTGTACATAAAACATGATTTGTAATGATTAGTTCAAAATAAACTGAAATTAAAGAATGAGGAAACCAGTACACTTATTTTGACCACAATTATCATAGCCTTAAACTGACCTTTATTGAGTTCTACGTGAACTTTTTAGCATTCAAAAAGTACTTAGTAATATTAATTAGATGTTTCGGAAAAGTTAAACTAGGAGATATAGTTATTCATATATAAATAAGTAAAATAGAGAAAACCTTTCTTATTGTTCTTCTGCCGGTCAAGTTGACCAGTTGATGGAGAAGTTCCAAATAAAAAATATGGCTTAATGCATATATGACCCTTAAACTTCTCGGGTTTTTCCATTTTGGCATCTCAATTAAGTCTTATTTCTATTAAATTTCTGAATTCATTCTCAGGTGTGTCTATTAAACACAATCCGACTGACATGATATAAATCGGGAGTTTAATTTTTTTTAACCTTGCTTCATGTTCTGCTATTATGAGCTGCTTTGGTTCTTGGTTTGAATTAGTATCCAAAAGAGTTGAGCTTAAGATCAGTGTGAATATAGGGAGTGTGCTATTCTAATTGATAGAATTTTTCACGTAGGATGCGCTTGACATTCACGGACAATGTTAAAAAAATGAAACTCCTGATTTATGTCATGTTAGTCGGATTGTGTTTAATAGATACACTTGAGGACAGGTTCAAATGTTCAATAGGAACAAGACTTAGTTGAAGTGCTAAATCAGGCAAGTTTAAGGATCCGCATATGCATTAAGCCTAAAAACCTAATTAATTATGATATGAAGTTATATATATTAATAGTATAAATAATTCTTTTATCATTAACGTAATTCAATCTATTATAAAGATTTCTTATTATTTATTTTAACTGATCAATTAATAATATTAAATAGAATTACATGTAATTTCTTTTTAGATAACTTGATTATAAAAATCATTTTTACATCACTGGTGCATAAAACTTAAACTCAATATATCCCACTCATGTGAACAAATTAAACTAGAAACGAATTGTTCATTTCAAGACAAAAGTAAATTCATGATCTAGAGTGAATGAATCCACCAAGAATATGAACTTATTATATGTGTACTACTTTTTTATTTATTATTTTTTAATATTTCTACTACTATTTTTGGTAAAGAATAATTTTCATATTTAGTTAGTCAAAATATTTTGTATTATTTTTCTAAGAAAATAAGTCCATTAACAATGAGAAATTTTATTTCTCTCGTGACGGTAGGAAAATTTAGTTTATAAGTGGCAGTTCAGCTGCCGATAGTCTCTTCCCCACTCCAACACTACCGACCCCATCCTCCAAATTCCACCCACCTCTCACCTCCATAGTGTTTGCCAAGACAATTCTCTTGGATCAATATTTTCCGCGCACCTATAAAATATAAAAACACATGTAAAAAAAATAATATTAATTTTTTAAGAAAATATTTTCTATAAAAGATATTTTTCTTCATACCAAACACATTCTACATTTTATTTTTCTACTTATAGATATATAATTTGGACACAAAATAATAATTTATTGAACCTGCCGAACTTACCCTAAATCCGTTTCTAGTCCAAACAAAATTTGCCTTAAAATGAAGATATTTTCAAGTGTGGTAGCAATCATTAGTAGTGTATGGCGCTTTATACATCAAAAAGGAAAATCATTTCTGTTATGTTGTTTTAGGTAGATGCCACTTGATATTATTTTCATTTTCGAGAAATAAGTAAGTCTACCTTTGAATTTGTTAAAAAGCTAAAGGGAACAAATGCATAATTCGTATCTGAAAGTGTCAGCTTCATTTTTGCATGCGTAAGAAAAGTTATTCTCAACTTAGATAGCAACTAGAAACAAAGCATAAAGTGCCAAGGACTGGAAGACACAATTTTTTAATATTCTTCAAAGTTTTTTTCTTTAAATAGGGTTTGATATTCGTTTTTGATCTCCGATTAATTTGAATTCGTGTTGCGTAAGTCTTATTAAAGGGAGAACCGATCCTTACGAAGATTATTTTCATTCACATGACTTAAATCTGAGGCCTCAAGTTAATCTTATCTATCCCGCTAAAATGCATGATAGTTAAGCTTATTCCTTCATTTTTCTTCTTTTATTTTTAATTATAGTCGTTTAATTTTTTTTCACCAGCGTCGGTCCGTGATAGGAAAGAGGGAGCAAGAAGAGGGAAATTGCAGTCATAATGAAAAGGTGGGTTGCGGTAAGTTAACCAGCGTAAAGTTAATCAATTCATGATATATTCTTACAGTATGGCCAGTGAAAGAATTTGTATAGTTAACCCTAACTTATTTATTATTGTAATCCAAAAGTAGTTATGAATCACATTATTAGGGGTGGGCAAAAAACCCGGAGAACCGAAAAAATCGAACCGAACCATTTCGGTTTTTTCTTTAAAAAAACCAATTTTCTGAAAAACCAAACTGAATCAGGATTTAGTGATTCGGTTCGGTTTTTTAATTTTGGATACAAACCGAACCGAAAAAACCGAATTAAATAAATAATTATTCTTATTTTTTATTTTAGGCTACTACTATCTCTTGAATCATAGCCATTGAAGTCAATCTATAAAGCTTTTATAGAAGTCGAATGCGGCATGAACTTGATTAACATATCACGGAAGCATTGACATAAAATGTAGGGAGAGAAAGTAGTTGTAAATTGGTGAAACTTTAAATGGTCATAACTCTGCGCTCAGATGTCCGTTTTATCCTATTGTTTTTTTGATTTTGGGTATTTTTTCGAGACGGGACCGACCCAAGGTAGTTTGGCGCAACCAATTTTTATGAAAACGTCTGTTTTCCCAATCAATTTGCGTTTTCCCGCAAATCGATTTCTAATTTTCCTTTTTCTTTAGTAAATATCTCACGATACACAATAAATTTCAACGTCGAAATTTCATGGTAGTGTAGGTGTGAATGTTAATTTCAGTTTTGGAAATTCAATTTTTTTAAAAAAATAAAAAATTCCTCTACCCGATCCGACCCGGCCCACTAAAAAAACGGATATAATCCGATACGTTCGGCGATATAAACCGAACATATCATTTTTTTTTTTAAAAAGTTGTATTCATTTTTTTTTAAAAAAAACCAATTTTTATTCGGTTCATATTTTTCGGATACAAAACCGAACCGAACCGAACCGATATACGCCCACCCCTACCCATTATGTAAATTGTTGGGCTTGGAGGGAATTTTGCCCAATTCCACCAAAGAAATTGTTTTGGGCCACTAGGACATTATTGATGCAAAAAAGGCCCAATAGATAACTAGCCCACTGAATTAAATAATTTACTGTCTTGGACTTATCCATTTTGTGGTCCAAGTACTCTGTCACCACTCACCATCACAGCAAAAAGGCAGTTTGCAATTATTAAAAGTTCAAGATGTTGTCATTACATAGTATAAAGTTCAGGTTTCTAAGTAGGCGTTTGGCTATAGAAACCAAAACAATTTCACATTTTTTGAAATTTTTGAAATTGGAGTTGGAGTTGATCATAGTTTTCGCAAATAATTTTTTATTGTTGAAATGTATTTTTTAACAAGGTTTTGGTTGTGAAAAAAGTGAAAAATAAGATTTTGGTTATTTTTTAAATTCAAATGTAATTTCAAGTTGTATTTGAAATTTTCATGGCTAAACACTGACTTTTGAAAAAAGTGAAAAAAATTGGAAAAAAATAAATAATTCTTATGGCCAAACGGAAAATTTCCTGAACAAACATATACTTCCTCCATCCCAAAAAGATTGACACTTTTAGCTTTTTAAGAGTCAAACTATTTAAAGAATGATATGTCTTTGTTTCAACTTATGTGACACCTATTTTTTAGTCGGTACAAAAAAATGATATCTTTTTGTATTTAGTAATATTTTAACTTTAAACATTCTATTTTACCGTTAATAAGATGATTTCTAGCCATACAAACATCTGATTTATTTTAGGCCACACGTTTCAGAAATTTTTCTTTTATTCTTAAATTTCGTGTCCAATCAGACATTTTCACATAAATTGAGACAGAAGAATATCTTTTTATATTTAAAAATAATTTACTTTTGAAGCACACAAATATTTATAATTTATTTTGAAGCATAAATTCCAAAAATCTTTTTCTTTCCTATTAAATTTTATATCTAATCAAAGTGCATCACATAATTAATGTGGCGGATGAAATAATTAAAAAGTTTCTTGTCACTAGCTTGTTTGTGACTTATTAGCTAAAGCTCCTTGAAGTAGCAATTCCTAGAAATTAGGTTTACCTACCACTACTCATTTGACATAAGTGAAGGTAAAGTTTGAAACAATGACAATTATCCAACTGGGCAAGAAAGAGAAGTCAACTAATCATAATCATTTTGTTAGGTGCTTTCCTTGATTTTGTTATAACTATAATTAAGTTTTTATTTTTTCTTTTGACGAAAAATATAAACCTCCATATTTAATTTGCCTGATCCTTTTTTTTTTTGAGGAAAAATGTTTTGGTTTACTATAAATTAAGGCTTCCTTCTCATTTGATAGCATTCACAATATAGCCTTGAGGCGTTTGAAATTTTTGTTTAGAGGGAGAATTTATAAAACACAGATGTTATTTTGCTATTTGTGAATATCTCTCCTTTATATAATGGATTACATTTCTGCTTGTTGGTGTCGTTGATTGATCGAATCACATTAAATTATTACATTCTCTTTTATATATCTCTTTTATTATTCGACTTATCATCTTTAAAGTTTACTTTACTAGTTTTCGCATGATACGTCATTATTTTGATCCCAATACGTGCTACAAAAAAGAAAAAAAGAATATGTGATGTACTAAATATTAGCGAATATTCTCTAAATATTTATCATATATTATGTAATTATGATTGTTGTATATTTATGGTAAATTAGGATCATTATTGTATTAGGGTACCACCTTTGTACAACTATATATATTGTGAATTAAATACTCTTAAGGGAGAATATTATACTCTTACATGGTATCAAGAGCCAAAACTCTAAACTCTGTTCTTCTCTAAACTTACAGCTGCTGTCGATCCCTCCCCTTACCATCGGCAGACGATCAATCTCCAATTCTTTTTTGCTTCAATTCTGTGACCACCATGTCTCCTCCCACCTCCCCTAAAACTATCGATTCTTCCTCCGCTGGTTTTGGCGTCCCACTTCCCTCTTCTTCATCTTCTTTTCACCCGACATTCACCGTCACTAACATCAAGAATTTTATTCCTATAATTTTTTATCAAGAAGATTGCCAGTATTCAATGTGGGTCGAACTATTCTACATCCATGCATGCGCGTACAACGTGCTCGACCATATTGATGATTCCATTTCCCTCCCCTCAGATGTTGCAGACTCGACATGACGTCGCCTTGACGCCATTGTCAAACAATGGATATGTACTTCCTAAATAGGATTCTTGGACGCTATCATATCAATCATTGAGGAATACATAGACTTAGAGGGCGGTCCCTTTCTCGCGTAAAAGCAATAAGATTCAAACACGCCGCATATTATCAGAAAGGATCGAATCATAGGAACAAATCTACAGGACTATTACTTTCTTTGATCAAATTTTTTCAATATTTTTACAATTACAGGACTATAAATATATATAATATTTTTAAAAATTAAAAATTAAAATTATCGAACCAAAATTTCACCGTAAAATGTCCACCCCTTGCAAAGAGCTCACCAGAGGCCAATGGTTTTGGGAACTTTAGGGCAAAACAATGGATATATATATATATATCCTTTGAAACGGTATTTGATATTTCATTTTTTTATAAATACCAAATACCAAATTTTTTAAAAATACATACTAAATACCGTATCAAATCATGGTATCAAAAATTCGATTTTGATATGGTAATCGTCATCTCACGACACTCACTACTGACTATCACCATAGCCAGTTATTGCCACTAGGTTTTGGTGTGTTTCATTAAACTATTTTCTATAACACCATGTAAATTAAGATTTATATCTAATATTTTGTGGATGTAATTAATATTTACTATTATTTAATTTAATTTTTATTTGTTACTTTTAAAATTAAGATAAATCATGAACAATTAAATTTAAAAAAAAAACAAAAAAAAATTAATTATTCTATGGGTTCAGATCTCATGATCTCAATCCCATTAATTGACCTTGGGTTATACCTTGGTGCTAACATAACTTAAATTTTAATTTACAGTCAAAGTTGAGGAGTAAATTCAAATTTTTATTTTTGAAAGTTTGAACACGTGGAGATTGAAGTTTACTCGTTTCATCCGCTAATGGCAGGAAACAACAACAACAATATGTCCACTATAGTCCCACATATGGGGTTTGGGAGGGTAGGATAGGATGTACGCATAATTTACTTCTATTTTTATGAGGTAGAAAAGTTATTTTTGTAAGATTTTATTAATCTCCCTTGGTAACCTTTCTCATTAATACAATATATATATATATATATATATATATATATGTGTGTGTGTGTGTGTACAATGTGGAATCCTTATACAACAAGGGATCCTAATTCTACCATAATTACACAACACTAAATATGGTAAATATAAACATGGTACACTTGCTAATACACCCCCTCAATCGGAGCGGGAGGAGGCCGGACACCAAGACTCGATCTGAAGTCTAGGAAGAGTTGTCTAGGAATGCTCTTTGTGAATATATCCACATACTGATATGACGAAGGCACGTGCAATACTTTGACATGTCAGAGAGCAACCTTCTCATGAACAAAGTGGATGTTCATCTCAATGTGATTGGTTCGCTGATGCTGAACGGGATTATGAGATAGATACATAGCGGATATGTTATCACAGTAGACCAAAGACGCCTTACGAAGAGGACACTGAAGCTCTAAAAAGCAACAACATTAGCAACACCTCTGTATTCTGCTCTGCACTCGAATGTGATAATGTGGCTTGTCTCTTGGCTGACCAAGAAATGAGGTTATCCCCTAAGAACACACAATAGCCTGAGGTGGATCGTCCCATGTCCGAACAACATGCCCAATCAACATCAATATATGATAACAACCTGGTCGGTGCTGAGGGGTAGAGAAATAATTCATGATCAAGTATGCCCTTAACATATCGAATGATACGTTTAAGGGCAGTTAAATGAGGCTCCCTGGGGTCATGCATGAATAAGCATACCTGCTGAACAACATAAGCAATATCAGGTATGGTGAAAGTAAGGTAATGTAGTGCTCCAGCAAGACTCCTGTAAAGTGTGGGATATGACACTAGATTATCATTCAAAGCACTGAGCTTTGATTTAGAGTCAACTGGAGTAGACATGATCTTGCAATTGTCCATTTTAGCCTTGCACACAATCTCTTCTGCATACTTACGCTGACAAAGAAATATAGTATCTGCAGATCTAGTCACTGAAATCCCCAAAAAATAGTGCAATTATCTCATTTTTCAACATATCGAAAGAAGCAGTAGAAACAATATCATCCACATATAACAATAAATAAGCAGTGTTACTGCCTCTATGGAAAGTAAACAGAGAATTATCACACTTGCTGCATGTAAACCCAATGCACATAATGAACTATGCAAAGTGATCATACCACGCTCGAGGGGTCTGTTTTAAACCATAAAGTGACTTGCGGAGACGACAAACATACTAAGGGGCTACTGGATGGACAAAACCGGGCGGCTGGTGCATGTAGAAAAATTCTTTTAAATCCCCATGGATAAAAGCATTTTTCACATCAAGTTGATGAATCGGCCAATGCTTTCCCATAGCGATGCTCAGAACTGTGCGAATGGTGGTCGGTTTAACAACCAGACTGAATGTCTCACCATAATCAATGCCCTCCTGCTGATTTGTACCATTCGACACAAGCCTTGCCTTATCTCTTTCTAATTCACCACTATCCTTGTATTTGTGACGAAAAAGCCACATGCAACGGATCACATTCACCCCCTCCGGTCGAGGAACCAAATCCCAAATATGTTGTGTTGTTAAAGCATTAAACTCCTCACATATGACCGCATTCCAATTCGGATCCATTTTGGCTAATTTTGGGCTTTTGGGAATAGGGGAAACTGTTTGGTTGGACGGGTTAAAATGGACTTTGGGTTTAAAAATTTCGTGTTGGGCACGTGTTTCCATGTGATGTGTGTGTGGGAGGGGGGCAAGGGTACTTTCAGTATTTGTTGGTGATTGCTGTTTCTAGGAGCTGACCGACGGAATAGGTGGTTGCTGTTTCTGGGAACTAACCGACGGAATAGGTGGGGAGTGAGAACCGGTGTCGGCTACGAGGTAGGTTGTCGGGTGTGGGATTTTTGGATATGACGGTGGTTGTAGTGGTAAAGACGATCTGGGCAGATTTGTGGTGTGTGAAGTCGAATATGTCGACGATGGTGGGTTGTCGCCGAGCTGTGCTGATTGCCGGTGGTGGCAGACGGAGGTGGATGTGACAGTAGTACATCGGTGGACTGATGCAGGTGGCCGCCGGTGATGGCTGATCCGAGGGGACGATAAGAGGAGACCGATGTTGGACTGCCGGTGGCCACAGTTTGTGCGTCTGCCGCCGCTGGAACAGTGGCAGCCGAAATGCTTGTTGGATAAGCGGTGTTGGGTCCGAATCTTTGAGGAATTAGTAAATAGTGACTCAGAATGTTTTAATGTTGTCAAACAGGAAAACATACTCAACAAAAGAGACATGATAAGAAATTATAATTTTGTCGGTGGAGAGCTCATAGCACAAGTACCCCCTATGGTTTGACAGGAAACCTAGGAAGGCGCACGGAGTATACCGGGATGCTAATTTGTAAGGTGCCATGGATGTCATATTGGGATAATACAGACAACCGAAAATTCTAAGGTGGTCATAGGTAGGGATCCGACGGTAGAGAATTTCGGTGGGTGTCCTATTTTGAATCGCACGGGTATGTAGAATGTTGAGAATGTTTTATGCCATTTTTAATACATATACCCAAAAATTAGGGAGAGAGACGCATGAAAAAGGAGGGTACGAATCATATTATTAATGGTTCGGAGAATTCTTTCGGCTTTGCTATTTTGAGGGGAGGTATGGGGGCATGAGAAATGAAAAATCATGTCGTTAGCCGCACAAAAATTATAAAAGGAGGAATTATTAAACTCACGACTATTATCACATTGAAATGATTTTATGTCTTTTTCAAATTGCATTTTAACCAGTGTACGAAACTCAATAAATTTGGAGAACACTTGAGATTTGAGTTTGAGTCCCAAAGAAAGTGAGAGAAATCATCCAAAAATACCAAATAGTATTTGTGGCCTAAGTTGCTCGTTATGGGAGATGTCCATATATCAGCGTGAATAATATCAAATGGAGAGAAAGTATAATTAATAGAAGTCGTAAATAGTAGTCTAATGTGTTTCCCCTAACTGACACGAGGAACAACTATAAGAAAGATTCCCTTTGTTGCATTAGATTAAATTTCAATTTCTAAGAGAATAAAAAACGTGAGAACCCGGATGACCAAGTCTACTATGTCACGTAGAGAGAGATATCTAAAACGGTGGGAGGAGTGACACTAGCAGCGGAGTTGGGTAGGAACGGATATAGGTCCCCCTCACTATTGCATCTCATAAGGAGTGTCCCGGTACGGAGGTTCGTTACGAAAAATCCAAACGGGTCAAAAGTAATTGAGACAGAATTATCGATGACAAATTTTCTGACAAAAATTATATTTTTGATGATGTTTGGGGCATAAAGGACGTTTTTAAGAGAAAAGTGTGGAAGCGGTGATGGGGTAAGGGTGTGGCCAAATCGTAGAATTGGAATGCGATGACCACTACCGATCATAATAGATTGGGGAGTTGGTAACTGGCACAGTTGAGAAAAATTACATGAATTGTTGGTGAGATGAGACGTGACGCCTGTATTCATATACCACGCATTATCAGGCTGTTGGCCGGTGGAAGCCATTTATTTGTTCTCGGGTAAAGGAAATTTTTTTAATTATTTTTGGGTAAGGAAAATGGATGAAAACAGAAACAGAAAACAGAAAAGAGGACAATGTTGCAGGGAAAAGAGGAGCGTGCTGAAGAAAGGACAAGACAATTGATGTCTTGTCTGTGCAGAGACGGAAAACAAAAAAGAGGACAATGTTGCAAAAAAAGAGAAGCCTACCAAAGAAAAGACAAGACAATTGATGTCTTCTCTGTTCTGCGCGGAGCAAGCTCTGATACCATATAAAGAATAGATTTTGGGCCTAACTCAATCCCAAAAGTTAGCTTAAAGAGAGGAGGATTGCTCAAATCATATAAGGATATCAACGACCACTTATCCCACCGATGTGGGAAAACTCAACACTCCGCCTCACGCACAGGGCTGGATATCTGGAGCATGATCAATATAAGACGGGGCCAACATCGGAAACAATGAATTGAGATGGATCTGGCTATGATACCATGTAAAATTGTATTAATCTCCCTTGGGAATCCTTTCTCATTAATACAAAATATATATAGGTATACAATGTGGAATCCTTATACAACAAGGGATCCTAATTCTACCATAATTACATAATACTAAATATGATAAATATAGATATGGTACACTTGCTAATAGTTTTTGATAGACTCTCGACTCCAAAGAACCAAAAGGATATGACCAAAAATATAAAGGTAGGTAAACTTGATGTAATTTTGGATAGTATACAGAGACGATTCTGAACCTTTTCCCTATTTTAAAACAGCAGATCATTCAACCCCGTTCATGTACCGACAAATAAATCTAATAAAAACCCGCAAGGGTAGCCAAGTTGGTGTAGCAGTAGAGCGCGAGATCGCAAGGTCACGAGTTCGATCCCTTGCATAAACCTTTTTGGTTGAGCTTGTCACACATGGCTTGCCAAGTGTGGTTAATCGGCTGACGTGGTTTGCAGGCTATTGCGTCAGTCCGGGGTTTACCCTGTGCGCACTCGAAAAAGTAGCGGCTGCGGTTCCTTCGTCAACAAAAAAAATAAAAAAATCTAATAAACCGACCACAACAAGAACCTGGTAACATGTGAATAAACTACTTATCTTCTTATTCTTCAGTTGAAATTAAGTCTTTTTGATACAAAACTAAAATGGCAGACAAGAATGTGAGTTTGGCTTCAGTGGACCAAAAACTAGCCATGGCTAAGCGTTGCTCTCATGGTACTTTGTCTTTATTTGCTTGTACCTATAATAAAGAAAACCATCTTCATTTTTCATTAACTTGATAAATCTGATGAATGTTGTTTATAATTATATATACAGAAGGAGTAGTTGCAGGAGCAAAAGCAGTTGTTGTTGCATCAGTTGCTACTGCCATTCCCACTGTAAGTTATAACATCTATTTCAATACTCCCTCTGTTTCAATTTATGTGACACCATTCAATTTAACACGAAGTTTAAGAAAGAAAAGAAGATTTTTGAAATATGTGGTCCAAAACAAGTCTTATATAAATGTGTGGTTTTAAATCATCCTATAAAATTAAATGTTTCTAAATATAAAAAGGTGACATTTTTTTTGGAACAGACCAAAAGAAAATGATGTCACATAAATTGGGACAGAGAGTATTTTTCAAGATTTAGGGTGTTTTATATGTTGGCATATTAAAGATTGATAATAATATCTAATCGTTATCAGTTAAAGTAGCGCGTCGAAGTTATGAGTTAAGATAATCATAAAAGATAATCAAAAGTAAGGTATCATTTTCCTTCTTTTGGTGGAAAAAGTTTACAAAACACCAGAAAATAAGTTATTTTTTGCACAACATTTTTTCGATGTTATAACAAACTCACTAATTATGTTGTTGTGTTTTAATGTATCAAATCTTGATAAAATATGCAGTTTGCTTGTGGGAAGAGGCTACCATGGGCAAGAGCCAATCTGAATCGAACTGCTAAAGCCTTAATTGTCTCCACAACTGCTGGGATGGCATACTTTATAGTAGCAGACAAGACTATTTTAAAAACAGCTAGGCAAAACTCCTTCAAACAGTGCTAATTAAGGCTCACAGTTGAATCACTTTAACTCTTTAAATTGATATATCAACATTATTGTAATCCCCTGTTCAATTAGTATAATTATGCGATTCATATGACAGATCTGCTCAGTTGTTGAGACACCTCTATATCCGATTGATAGGTTACAAGTTCGAGTCATATTAAAAGAAATAATCTCTTGATTATTTTCATTAATAAAAAAGTATATATACAATTTACAATTTTTTCATAATAAAATTTTTTTATTCATATTCTATTTCCAAAATCCTATTCTAGTTGTACAAGAATCATATAATTATGGTAAGTGTACAAACCTAATTTAATATAATATTTACACCAAAAATATGCTCCAAAATCGTGATATATCACAGTTGTATAAGCCGTGTATATCACACTGCTGTGTATTACGTTGTATATACACGGTATAACTAACACACACTCGCAGTCATAGCGGACGATCTTTATACGCTGAGACTGTCCCTAAAATCTTCAAATAGAGTGGACGGAAGACCTTTCGTAAAGATGTCGACAACTTGATAGTGGGAAAGGACATGTAAGACGCGAACTCGCCCACGAGCTACCTTTTCGCAAACAAAATGGATGTCCATCTCAATATGTTTAGTGCACTGATGTTGAACCGGATTGCCAGAAAGATATATAGCACTAACATTATCACAATAAATCAATGTAGCTTTTTGAATGGGAAAGTTAAGCTCCAAGAGAAGATTACGTAACCAACATGATTAAGAGACCACATTGGTCACCCCTCATACTCAGCCTCTGCACTGGAGCGGGATAAGGTAGCCTGCCGTTTGGCAGACCATGAGACCAAGTTATCACCAAGAAACAAACAGTAACCAGACGTAGAGCGTCTGGTGTCCGGACAACCACCCAAATCAACATCTGTGTAAGAGACAAGTGTAGAGACCGATAACGAATATATATGCAACCCATAATCAAGTGTGCCTTGTAAGTAGCGGATGATGCGTTTGAGCGCATTCATGTGCTCAACTCGAGGATCGTGCATAAACAAACACACATATTAGACGACATAGGTAATATCAGGTCTCGTGAAGGTAAGATACTGAAGTGCCCCTACAAGACTGCGATAATGGGTCGGATCCTCGTATGGTGAGCCAGCCGCAGCACCCAACTTGGGTTTAGCATCAACTGGAGTGAAAGTAGACTTGCATGAGGACATACCAGCTCGCTCAATGATCTCAGCTGCATACTTACGTTGTGATAAGAATAACCCACATGCATGACGAGTGACAACAATCCCAAAAAATAACTCAAGAGCCCCAAGTCTTTCATAGCAAACTCAGAACTGAGCATGGTCATGATAGACTTGCGCAACGCATCAGTAGAGGCAGTCAAGATAATATCATCCACATATAATAGAATATAAGCCAGGGAAGAACCACGATGATATATGAACAATGAATTATCAGACCTGCTGTGCGTAAACCCAATAGACGACACATAGTCTGCAAATCTCTTATACCAAGCCCGTGTGGCATGCTTAAGCCCATACAAGGACTTCTTCAATAAACATACATGATGAGGATATTTGGGGTCACGGTATCCCAATGGCCGATGCATGTAAACAGTCTCCTTAAGATCACCATGTAGGAAAACATTCTTCACATCTAACTGATGAATGAGCCAAGCCTTCGAAAGATCTAGACTGAGAACAGTGCGAATGGTAGCCGGTTTGACCACCGGACTAAACGTCTCATCATAATTCATGCCAACCTGCTGAGTCTTACCATCACCTTTAAGACGAGCCTTATGCCTCGCAAAAAAAAACCGTCAGAATTATCCTTATGAGTAAAAATCCACATAGACCGAATAATATTAACACTAGAAGAATGGGGTACCAACTCCCACATCTTATTCGCAATAAGAGCATCATATTTGTCGGTCATAGCCAATTTCCAATTTGGGTCATTTAAGGCGGACACGGGGTTACGGGGTAGAGAGGATTTAAGAACATTAGAATTTAAATTAAAATGTCTTTTCAGTTTAAATATACCCCGTTGACTACGAGTGACCGGTATGTGACTCGGGGGAGAATTGAGTGAATTTTGGGAAATATCGAGACAAGTGACTGGCCGATAAGCAGTGGGCTCGGCCCGGCCCAACACGGAACTGAAACAGAAGCGGCCGAAGCGGGACTGGATCAAGGCGTAAATAGAAAGCGGGCGAGCGGTGGAGAGGCGCCCACCTGGACCCATGACGGTGGACTATGACGAGACTGGAGAACCAGCGGGCAGTGGGCCCGCTGACAGATTTGGGGTGCGGGACATGTCCGATAAATGGTGGATAATATACGGGGAGACATCGTCATCTAAAAAATTATACGAATTAGGCACGAGACTACTCACCTTAGCAAACGGAAATTGAGATTCATCAAAAATAACATGGCGACTAATGATGATTTTATTAGACGGTAAATCAAAACATTTGTAACCATAATGATTAGACGGATAACCCAAAAACACACAAGGGGTAGACCAGGCCTGAAGTTTGTTAATTGTGGTGGACGAAAATAGTGGATAACATAAGCACCTAAAGACCCTAAGATGTGAATACGAAGGAGTCTTATTATATAATATTTGAAGGGAGGATGAATATGCCAAACCTTTGGTAGGAAGAATGTTAAGGAGATAAGTAGCCATTTGTAGAGCATGATGCCAAAAGGAAGGAGATGCGGAAGAATGGACCAATAAAGTTCGGACAATATTATTAATGGTACGAATTTTGCGTTCGGCTTTCCCATTCTGTGAGGACGTATGAGGACAAGAGAAACGAAAATTGATACCATTATTACCTCAAAAATCCCGAAACAACCCATTATCATATTTTTTTCCATTATCACATTGAATATTCTTAATTTCCTGTTCGAATTGGGTACGGATGAAAACTCTAAATTTTTAAAAAGTGGAAAAATGTGAGATTTTTTTGCTAATGGAAAAGTCCATAAAAATTAGAATAATCATCCAAAAAAAGAACATAATAACGATGACTCAAAGAACTAAGAACAGGAGACATCCATAAATCACAATGAATAATATCAAATGGAATTAAAGTACGAGAATTAGAGTCTACAAACGACAATCTAACAATTTTTCCTAGATAATAAGATTAACAAATCGGAGTACTACGCCTACCCTTACACGAAATAAAATCATTTTTATGTAAGGAAGAAACAACAGATGACCTAGGGTGACTCAAACGTGCATGCCATAAGAAATGAGCGAGAGCTGCAAAAGTAGATGGCAAGGCTTGACTCGAGAGACCAGATGTGGGCGTGATAGGATAAAGATCTCCCCTACTATCACATCTCATTAGAGGAATCCCCATCTTGAAATCCTTTACAGAAAACCCGAAAGGATTAAATTCAACAGAAACAGAATTATCAGTGGTGAATTTACGGACATACACTAATTTTTAATTATTTTAGGGGCATGAAGGGTATTTTTCAAGATAAGAGGTGGATGGGGGGGGGGACAAAGTTTTATGACCATAATTAAGAATTGGAATGGAATTGCCATTACCAATAATTATACCACGATTATTGCTCAAATTAGAATAAGATGAGAGAGTACCTTCGTCGGACGTCATGTGTGTAGTGGCTCCGGTGTCCATGTACCAATTTACGTCCGGAGGATTTAATCCAAGCGTGTGCATCGCGGCTTCAATATCGGTAGGGGTGGGTCCCGTGGCATGGTGGGCCTGGTGGGGCCGAGGCCCAAGCACGCCGGTTGGCTGCCCCGGCCCAGAAGTGGCTCTCGGGTTCCAGTGGGGGCCTGAAGAACTGGGCCTGCTGGAATATTGAAATTAGGCCCAGTGCGGATACGGAGCTGATGGTGGATAATAGGGGTTGTTGGGCCCAGTTCCACGGACATGGCCCCCAGGGCTGTGGCCAATTGGCTTGTGGCCCACTGTCCCAAGGCCCATTGGTACCCCCGTTATTTCCACCTCAGTTTTCGCCACGGTTTTTACCATTTTTCTTGCGATTCTGACCCTTTTTGCTGCCACCGTTGTTGTGGTTTTGGCCAGAACTGTTGGAGACGGACGGAGAAATATTGGACTCGGTCACCATGATGACAGGAGGGGCCCCAGTGGCCGCTTTCTTAGTCAATCCTGCTTCTTCGAGTGTGAGCATGGAGCGGGCCTGATAAAACTGTGGAAGATGACTGTTGTGATGAAGAAGCGTACCGACACCACTATAGGCCTCAGATAGGCCTGCGACCATCTGAAGGGCAAGGCGATCATTTGTAACGGGGGCGCCAACGTTGCGGAGTTGGTCCGCCAATTCCTTCAACCATTTGCAGTATGCTGAAACGTTGGGGAAGTCTTCCATATTGACGTGGGAGAATTCCTTCTCAAGGGTAACAACACGTAAATTTTGATTATCTTGGAATATATCACACACTCTATTCCAAGCCGTCATCGCTGTAGCGTCTGGTTCGATAATCGTTTGCAAGAGGTCAGTAGAAATAGTGGAGTAAATCCACTGAAGAACGGTAGCATCAAGAGTCGTCCATAACTTAGGATCATCCTCGGGTTTGGGCACCTCCGTATCCGTAGGAGCCGCGGGGATAATATGATGGAGGACTTAATGCCAGTGTGCGTGAACTTTGAACAGTTTGGCTCACGTCGCGTATTGGACGTTTTCTATTTCAAGAATGATAGGGATGTGATTCTTGATGTTAGAAACAGTAAGGGCAGGGTGAAACGTGTTCTTAGCCATAATAGCAACGCAACACGTGATGGAGGGATTGGGAAGAGATGAGGTACCGTCGGGCACGAAATCCGAGAAAGGAGGCTCGAAACTCGAGGCAAAGTCGACGGAATTTTGAGAGAGGAATTTAATACCTAGACTTCTGATACCTTGAAAGAAATAATCCCTTGATTATTTTCATTAATGAAAGAGTATATATACAATTTACAATTTTCCATAATAGGAAAATCCTATTCTTATTCTATTCCCAAAATCATATTCTAGTTGTACAAGAATCCTATAATTATGGTAATTGTACAAGCCTAATTTAATACAATATTTACACCAAAAATATGCTCCAAAATCGTGATATACTCATCTGTATAAGCCGTGTATATCATGGTCCAAATTCACTGGAATACCCTGATATACACTGATGTATATTACGCGTATATCACGTGTATATACACGGTATAACTAACACATATGAGGTAGTTAGTAGAAACCTCTGTTTGATCCCCGGGAGAGAGTGAATCATGAATGTGATTCTATTATGTAATAGCACCATCTACATCTCTCTTATATTGCTGTGAATATATTAAAAGTTCATTTTTTTTCTCAAGCACTGCATTAGCCCTTTTTGCTCAACTCTAGAAGCTCAATCAAATAAAGTCACTTGATTTGGATTCCTTTCCAACGTGAAAATCGATTAATAATATTTGAAAACTACAGTTATAATATTTCTTCTTTATGTTGTCCATCTTTAGTAATGATTTTTATCAAAGTAAATCCATCTTTTTTACTACTCAAATAAAAGGAGATTACCTATCTTATACAACACAAACACAAGCACACCAGATAGAGAAACATGGATGTGTTAAAGTGAAAACTGTCAATTTTACTAAAATGAAATAATGTTAGATGATTACTTCACTCGTGATACCTACTGATAATATATACAAGTTATTTAACTTCTACAAGTGGAAATTTCAGGATTATGTTCAGGAATTCAAACTTACACAGTTGAAAATTTAGGATAATGTCTTGGAATTTCAATAAAAATTTTGGAAGTTTAATTTTTCTATAAAGAAATTCCAATTTATGAAAATAAAATTCCATGTCCTAGTGTTTGAACTTAATTATACAGTTGAAACTTTAGGATATTGTTATATATGGAGTTTCATTAAAAATTTGGAGTTCAAACAAGTCTTGAATTTGAAATGGTGCTAAGTGGAAGTACAAAAAAATAATGGTGCAAGTAGAACTAAAGATCCAAGCTTCGGTAATTGTTCCTGGAGTTTGACCTGCATATTTCAAACTCTAGTAATTTACTAAACTCCAACACATTATGCTGGAGTTGTTCTGTATTTTAGATATGAATATTTTTATTTAAATTATATTTCTGCATTAAAAAGGACTAAGCATTGATTAGTTTTAAAATGATAAATAAATTTAATTAACAATCCTAGAGTGGCTATTTACAAATTTTCCCCTAAAAGTTGTGTTGATTGAGGATAACTTGGTAGCTCAAATTGACCAATGAAAAATTTGTCATAATATTTATATTCTTTTAATGAATAATACAATCATTATAAGAAAACAAAGTATTATCAATTTCTTTGTAATTAAACAAACTATAAGATAACAAATAAAGAAATTAAACTTTGTAATAGTTGACAGTTCGAGTTATGACTCATCATTTAATTCATCATAATCTAATTCATCTTAGTCAAATAATCTTTATGCAAATTTATGACTTGCCTCCGCCTATTTTGATATTGTCTTCAAGTTCTTATGGCAAAACACCATTTATGATCAATAAAATGATTGGAACGAAAATCATAAGCATGATTTATATTTTTGTGATTTGAAATAATTAAACCATCAATAACAGTAACGTAATCATGAGACTTTTTAATAATATAAGTTTTTAACTCGCTCAAAGCTCAATCTGTTCATTTGCCGGCTCTAACTAGACCTGCAATCAATAATTATCATAATATGAGAAGCTAAAGATTCAGTTTTCATTCCTTGAAAAACTTGTTTGATATGATAGAAGATATTTTTTAGAAAATGCTTAGTTATTTTTCGATGTTTTATTCTCAAAAAATAATTTACAAAGAGAACAACTTCCACCAATTAGGAAGTTTTTGTTCGAAGTTATTTTCGTTGTAAATGTCTGAAATCGTATTTTTGCCGAAAGAAATCATTTTCAAGACAACAAATAAGAACAGTCTGGTGCACTAAGCTCTCGCTATGCACAGAATTCGAAGAAGAGCCAGTCAGACGATAATGATCTATTTTTTCAAGTGAATCTTTCTTGAAAAATATATTTTCTTTCTGCCAAATAATATCTAATCAAAGTTGAGGAAATGAAGATTCCTAGCTTTTGGGCTGAACAGCAGCACGCACTTAAATGAGTAGCTCTACCCAATTTTTGTTCTAAAGTTTCCAATACCATTGGCCTCTCTCACTCGCCAAACTATGGAAACAATTATACATCCTTCGCTAGGAGGTTCTTGGTTCGATTTGAGTCAATTTTTTTTTTTTAAATTAAATTAATTAAATTAGTTATTTAAATATTAATTTTAAATTAAATTAATTAAGTCATACACTATCAATAAGAAATGAGTTTTATATGTGATCAAATTATATATGTGGCTTCCCGAAAAGATCATATGCATTACCATGAATTTAATCATTTTCAAGGACCAACATATATAATTCCTTCTTGACTCTCCAAATTGTAATTGTATAGTATAAAATGAAACATATGAAGTAATTTTTAACTTCATATCACTTGTTTTAACTAACACATTATTAATTAGTAGTAATTTTTATTACTCAAAAGTATCATCAAACTACTCTCTGGTTTTTTATTATTACTCCCTCCGTCCTAATTTTTGTGGCACCGTTTCCTTTTTAGTTTGTCCCAAAAAAATATCAATTTTCTTATTATTACTCCCTCCGTCCTAAATTAAGGACAATTTCGTAAACATAACAAAATCTTGTTTTATTTCTTAAACTTCGTGTCTGATCAAATGGTGTCACATAAATTAGGACGCCGAAAATATTAAGTATTATTATTAATGTTAATATATATCTTGTGGGTAAATACTCTTCGCTCACCAACCATAGCTCGAAAGTCATGTTCCTAAGAAAATACTTTCAACTAAATATTATTTTTCTTGAACATTGACTTACATCCATTATATCCAAGACTATAGAGATACCTCACCAATTAACAGAATTACTGATCAGTCCAACACTTGTTCAGTTGGTCCAACGTGCCGTACTTAAATATTATAATTAAAACTAATATAAATATTTTTCCGAATATTCGTTTATTAATTGTATATCTCTTAATTTAGGTAATATTATATTTCTATTGTAATTAGGTCTCCTATTTTAGGTAGAATTATATTTTCTATTGTAATTAGTTTGATTAGTTACCTAATTTAGATATTCTTGTACTACTATATATATTGTACATTATTGATGAATACAATCAGAGAACATATTCTTTTATGATATCAATAGCCTAAAAATACCTCCACCGCCGCCGACCATAGCTCTCGGCCACCACCCCCACGAAACCTTAGTGTTTTTTTCCAACCATTCTCTCTCCCTTCTCCTCCTAAATTTCATATTTCATGGTTGACAAAACCAAATTTCATCCTGCACTTGTAGTAAACAACATCAAAATCTTTATCCCTATCACCCTTGAGATGAAAAAAGGGTCAATACTCCTCGTGGACGGAGCTTTTTAAGATCTATTATCGTGTTTACAAAGTTATCGACCACATCATCCCTCCTACACCGAAGTCCACAAATCTACCCTCGGCTTCGACTTCTGATGATGCACTTTAGTCTCGTTAGGACGCAGCCGTCCTGCGTCCTCCAGTGGATATACAACACAATCTCTAATGATCTGTTGCACACCATCATTGAGACCGATGTCACTGTCCGCCAAACATAGGAACGTTTGAAAAGTATTTTCCACGACAACAAAACTCAACGAGCGTTATACCTTGAAAATCAGTTCAATAATGTTCATCAGGACGATTTCCCAAACATGTCTGCATATTTTCAAGAACTCAAGATGATTGCCGACCAACTCTCCAACATCGACGCACCAGTCACAAATCATCGATTGGTCATGCAACTTATTGCAGGCTTGAACGAATCTTATGACGGCGTTGCCACCATCTTTCACCAATGCATGTCGTTACCTCCGTTTTATGAGGCCCGTTCGAAGCTTATTCTTGAGGAAACCCAAAAAATCAAGCGCAGCACCACTCAGACCAGCATTGTTGATGCCACTCTCACCACCACCGTCGGGCCCTCCACCGACGGTAGGGCCTCTAACTCCGGCAACCAGAACCGCCGGCCTGAGGTCCCGCAACAGTTACAACAGCCTCCGATGTGGCATGCCTACCCGTCGTGGGTCGCGTGGGCCCCACCGTCACGGGCCTCTCCTCCTTGCCCGTATACGACATCCTATTAGACTCCATGTCAGAACCGACAGGCTCACCCTGGCATACTCGACCCACATCCATAATAGGCTTACACAATACAACCCCCCCCCCCCCCGCCCTCAACTTATGCTCCGACTAACATTGTGGCAGTTATGAACACAATATCACTCAACGCTCCAGACGAAAATTGGTATATGGACACATGCGCCACATCTCACATGACGGCATCATAAGGTACCCTCTCGTCTTATTCAAATTTGAGTAATTTAAATTGGAATATTATTATTGGTAGTGGACAAGACATTTCCATTCGTGGTTTTAGTCATTCATCATTATCCCCACCACATCCATCACTAATCTTAAAAAATATCCCCCATGCCCCTAAACTCATTAAGAATCTAATCTATGTGCGACGTTTCACAACTGATAATAATGTTTCCCTTGACTTTGATCCTTTTGGTTTTTCTGAGAAGGATTTTACGACATGGAGACGAATAATGAGATGTGATAGCACCGGAGATCTCTACCCTATTTCAAACGCCGTCAACAATCCAAACAAAATTCCATCAACCTTTGCTGCTCTTTCATCTTTCTTATGGCATTCTAGATTATGACATCCGGGAGATTCTATTTTACGATCCCTTAGGAAAAATAATTTTATTAATTGCAACTGTATTTCTAGGACTCCTATTTGTGAATCTTGTATTTTTTGAAAACATGTTAAATTACCATTTTATGCATTCACAAATTGTACTTTACTACTTTTCGATATCATACATAGTGATTTGAGGACGTTCGTTATTTTAAGTACGGTTGGCCATCAATATTATATGTTGTTTTTAGACGATTATTCTAACTTTCTATGGACTTTTCCAATTGGCAATAAATCTCAGGTCTACCCCATTTTTTCCTCATTTAGTACTTTCGTAAAAACACAATTTGAAAAGAGCATTAAATGTTTTCAATGGCATGGAATTCAATAGTAATCAATTCAAACTGTTTTGCTCCAAAAACGATCTTACCTTTCATTTTTCCTGCCCTCACACCTCCTCTCAAAATGGTAAAGTCGAACGGACAATTCAGACAATAAACACCCTAATTTGTGCCCTACTTGCTCACGCCTCAATTCCTCATCAATTCTGGCATTACACACTCTCCATGGCCACCTATCTCCTAAACATAATCTCAAACAAGTCTCTAGCTCAACGGTCGCCCACTCAAGTTCTGTTTCGTAGGAACCCCTCCTACCAACACTTGCGTATCTTTGGTTGTCTCTGTTATCCTTTCCATTCGACCACTCACAAACTCTAACCCTGGTCTTCCCCGTGTGTCTTTCTGGGTTACCTCGCCAATCATCGTGGTTACTCGTGCTATGACTTGTCGAGCCATAAAATTATTATTTCACGTTATGTCCTATTTGATGAGTCTCAATTCCCCTTTGCCTCTATAAACTCACCACCTCGACATTTCTACCACTTCCTAGATGATGGCCTGAACCCTCTTCTAATTCATCATTTACATAGTCCGTCGTCCCAGACTCCGACACCCGCCCCCACCTCGGACAGTCCGGAACACACTGCCCATCCGGTTCTGCCAACGGTGGCCCGGAACAGCCTACCTCAGGGTAATTTCGCAGCAACCTCCCGACAAACCTAGCATCGGCTAGCCGATCTCGCCACCCCTGCCCTTCCTCCTCTTTCCGGCTGTCCCACAGCACACCCCTCTCCCATCCCGCATCCCGAGACATGCTCTCAGACCATAGGGACCCCCATGCACATAATTCATAAACCTAAACGGCTGTTTAACCTATCCGTTTTAGTTGTCCATTCCCCTGTCCCTCGAAATCCGAAGGATGCCTTGTTCGGCCCTAATTGGAAAGCCGCAATGATTGACAAATATAATGCTCTTATTGATAATAAGACGTGGGACCTAGTACCCTGTCCACCTGATGCTAACATTATTCATTCTATGTGGATTTTTAGACATAAAAAGAAATCTGATGGTTCTTTTGAGAGGTACACGGCTCGTCTTGTAGGTGATGACAAGTCTCAACAGGTGGGAGTGGACTGTGATGAAATGTTCAGCCCGGTCAAAAAGCTCGCAACCATCCGGACCGTCCTCAGCATTGCTCTATCCAAATCTTGGCCCATTCATCAACTTGATGTCAAGAATGCCTTCTTACATATGCCTTCTTACATAGGGATCTTCACGAAATGATATATATGCATCAACCTATGGGTTTCATGAATCCTATTCATCCGGATTATGTGTGTCTGTTGCGGAAATTGCTATATGAACTTAAACAGGCTCCTCAAACATGGTACCAACGGTTCACCGATTATGTCTCCTCTATCTGTTTTTCACACATCAGATCCGATCATTCCATGTTCATCTCCAACAAGGGTACAGACATGGCTTACCTATTATTATATATTGATGACATCATCCTTACCACATCATTTGATGCTCTCCACCGATCCATTATGTCTCTCCTTTTCTTTGAATTTACTATGAAGGATCTGGGGCCCCTGAGTTATTTCTTGGGCATCTCTGTCACTCGACATTCTGACGGCCTATTTTTGTGTCAGAAGAAGTACGCCGAAGAGTTCCTTGAGTATGCAGGCATGACATCTTACAAACCATCCCACACGTCAGTAGACACCAATTCCAAGCTTAGCGCTGATTCATGCCCTCATATTCAGACCCGACTCGCTATCGTAGCCTGGTTGGGGCCCTGTAGTACCTCACATTCACAAGATCTGACATATCCTATGTCGTGCAACAAATCTACCTACACATGCACAATCTGACGGAAGCACACATGTATTCCCTCAACTCAAACGTATTTTACGATACGTCCAAGGTACACTTCACTTCAGATTACATTTATACAGGTCCTCGCTCACTGGTTTCACTGCTTATTCTGATGCTGACTGGGGTGGATGCCCTGACACCCGACGCTCCATGTCTGGTTACTGCATTTTCCTCGGAGATAACCTATTGTCTTGGTCTTTCAAAAGGCAACCTACATTATCCCGATCCAGTGCCGAAGCAGAGTACATAGGTTTCGTCCACGTCGTCTCTGAGTCTTGTTGGATCCGTAACCTTCTACTTGAGCTTCACTGCCCGATTCAAAAGGAAACAATGGTCTACTGCGATAATATTAGTGCGATATATCTTTCCGGCAATCCTGTCGAACATCAGCGAACTAAATACATTGAGATGGACATTCATTTTGTTCACAAAAAAGTGGCTCGTGGTCAAATTCGTGTCCTTCATGTTCCTTCCAGATATCAAATTGCCGACATCTTCACCAAAGGACTTCCGCGCATACTATTTGATGATTTTCGAGCCAGTCTCAGTGTTCGTGAACCTCCTTCTTCGACTGCGGGGGAGTAATAGAATATTTCTCGAATATTCTTTCATTAATTGTATATCTCTTAATTTAGGTAGAATTGTATTCCTATTGTAATTAGATCTCCTATTTTAGATATAATTATAGTTCCTATTGTAATTAGGTTGATTAGTTACCTAATTTAGATATTCTTATACTACTATATATATATATTGTATATTATTGATGAATACAAATAGATTTATAGATAATTCAGTCCAGTTCATGTACTGACAAACAAATCTAATAAACCGACCACAACAAGAACCTGGTATATAACCTGTGAATAAACTACTTATAATAATAGTACTTAGAATTAATGAAAAAAGTGTGATAATAAAACAAGTGACTAGGACGTTGGAAATTAGCTAAAACCATCAAACACTTTTGTCCAAACTTTAACTCCTGAAAATTGAAATGCCTATAAAATATTCATTCTTACTACACTTTCAAATCATCAATTCTTGCAAAGCATCATATATTTACAGTCCTATCTTCTTGCAATTGATATTAAATCTTTTTGATACAAATTAAATGGCCAAGAATGTGAGTTTAGCTTCAGTGGACCAAAAACTAGCCATGGCTAAGCGTTGTTCTCATGGTACTTTGTCTTTCTTGTCTTGTACCTCAAAAAAATCATCTTGACTTTTCCATTAATATGATCATCTGATGAATGTTTTTTGATATGATTGTATATTGCAGAAGGAGTAATTGCAGGAGCAAAAGCAGCTGTTGTTGCATCTGTTGCTACTGCCATTCCAACTGTAGGTTACACTATCTATATCTGTTTCAATATTTTTCAAGATTTAAGGTGTGTGTTTTGTTCGATGGAGTATTAAAGATTGATAATAACGTTTAAATGTTGGTTAAAGTGGTGAGATGAAGTTAAGAGTTAAACATAAATATGAAAGAAAATGACTTCCACCCAAAAGTAAAGGGAGTCATTTCCATTCTTTTTGTGTAAATGGTTTACTAAACACCAGAAAATGAGTATGAGAACATTTTTAGTCGTACCAAACACATAATATATTCTTGTGCTCTAATATTTCAAATTTTGATGAAACATGCAGTTGGCTTGTGGAAAGATGTTACCTTGGGCAAGAGCAAATCTGAATCCCACTGCTAAAGCTCTCATTGTCTCCACAGCTGCTGGGATGGCATACTTTATAGTAGCAGACAAAACCATTCTGAAAACAGCTAGGCAAAACTCATTCAACAAACAAGGCTGATTAAGGGTCAGCCTCTTCTCTGGCAACAATTATATCACTAAACTCTTTTAAGCATTTTAGCACTAAGGGAGTATCTGATATCAACATTAGTGTAATCCCTGTTTAAATATTAACAGGGAATAGAGCACAAAGATATGTCATTCTGTCTATGTATTACCAACATCAACATCTATTCTTGTGAAATAATGAAGTTGGCTTTTATCAAACAGCGAATTAACTTCTTTCTTAAACTTGATAACCTTGATCAAATGAAATAATCTGGTTTCGATGCCTTTTGCAACGTGAATCATTTAACGCCACTGCCAACAATATCTTTAAATCTTCATGACCATTTTTCAAGACTACAATATCAAGGGAGTTAGCAGAGAAGTATGTACAAAATTTATATCCATCTTAATGATCAATATATTGAATAAATCAGCAACCTCAAGTTATATTCTCATCTTATAATATAAGTAGAACCTTCATAGGCTATTATCATTTGCTTTCCACAAATACTGATAGTACCATGAGAGCATTCTGGCGATAAACTGAGTCATCACTCGCTTCATCTTTATCAGTTCGCCAATAGTCCATGCACGAGCAAGAACCGTCCTTGAAATGGTGAAATCGATTTCTATCTCTTGCAATGATCTCTCGATTACATATCTTCGATATCAGCTTCGTGACAATTGCCACACATACTAAGAGTCTTAAAAATCCTAAGAGTTGTCCCTGGCTTTGTACTGATCAATCCAAAGGCAATCGTCAACTTCTCGCTATGTTGACTTAACTTTCCTTCCTTCCACTTCATCCATTTCATAATGTACCTCAGATGTATCTGGAACATGGCCAGCCATTTCCAATAACCGATCAACTTCATCCAGCATTTTGTAAATCTCGTTGCTTTGCGGATGTTTCCTATCAGTAAAAAGAAACTCATGGACTACTCTATCAATCTCAATGGAGGTACAACCAGGAACTTTCTTGAATCCTTGATCATTTAAGAAAAAGTTCTTATCAATCTTTTTGCATATGTTTTTACTAAGAACCTACTTTTCAGTCTCAAATGAGGATGATATAAGTGTGGTGGTATTTGGTCGAACATAAAATATGAGAAGCAAAGAACAGTATGTTCTCTGGTTCAGTGATTCCACTACTTTCATAAAATGGCCTTATAGATACGGCAAAATAGTCCAACTATATGAATACTCTGTATCTACTTTGAGAATTTGACATAATTAAATTACTTTTACATGGCCATCAACTTACCACAACCTTCCTCCTTTACCCGAGCTTGAGAAGCTCAAATAGGCAGTTGCTTCAAGACAACAGAACGGTGAACGCTTAAAGTTTCAACAAGGTATCTATCCAGATTCCAGAGACCAGCTTTGAATTACACCACAAGATAAAACAGTAATAGAAGCCCCAATAAATTTAAGCGAAACAATCAATCTTCTCTTATTCACTTTACAGCACTCCATAATCAAGCCATTCACAATGCAAAAAGGTCAAAGATGTTAAGCAACAAAACTTCCTTACAAGATAAGACTACTCCTAACAACTCTAATAGATCCCCTCTTCCTTAACCAAAACTGCCTCCAAAAATTCAACTCTTTCCTAATTAAGGACATACAACAAAAAACCGATGAAAAATCAGCTTGCTCTGAACTCTGTTCCTCATCATTCCAAGATATCTCAGCTGCAGCAGCTATGGACTCATCATCGAATTTGTCACTCTTCCCAGCACAATCTCAATCTAAAATGAAAGAGCACGAGATGTCTCATATCAGATATACAGTTACAAACTTTTTCCACGTATATATTTTAGAGTTCAATTACTAAACAGAAATCTGTCTCTGTGCAAAGCATAAATGAGGAGGGCTGATTACATGCTTATTCAAAAATCATATGTACGCGCGCACACATATAGCTGTATGTATATCACAGATATATATAATCATATATAACACTCCTTAAGAAGAGAAATGGTGTGCAAAAACAAGATTTACAATATAATAATGTTCAACAGCTTAGTGCTTTGAACGTACCCTTGTAGGTACATTAATTAATCGACTCTTTTATAGTCTCTGATATTCGTGAACTAGGAAGACTGCAGGCTTTTCACTTCCTCGTCAAGTCTTTGCAACCATCTAAATCCAAGGTCAGATCCTGCTTTTGCAGCAATTTCAAATTGTTCTCTGGCCAGCTCAATCGGATTAAGCTCGGGATCAACTCCATTCCTCCTTGATATTCTGCTTGAGGGTCCCCTCTTCACATAAAATCTTGTTATTGATTCTGGAAGTTCCACACCTGAATGATGCCACATGAAATAGAGAATCTTAATTTGCTGAGAACAAAAAGTCTAATATAGGTAACCGGCAGTATATCATCTTGTCTCTCTATACTCAACGAATAATCAAGAATTTCTGTGCTAGTGACATGTTCATGATACCTTTTCTCCACTGGTTTGACAAATAATTTTGTGGTGATCATTGATCAGCAATTCCCACGCTTTATTATTTATTTCACTTATTCTTCCTTCCATTTTGAGCAAAAACCACTCCAACAATGACATCATGGTCTTTTTCTTTGTATAATGATACGTTAATACGCATTTGAGAAAAGCTCGTAAGATATTCTAATCAAGTGTATTTCATTACTTAAAATTAAGCAGGAAGCCCACTAAGTAAGCACGAGAGACAAAAATAAGATGAAGCGGCACACAGCTAAGTTGATAAAAAGAGGGATAGTCTCACTGCTAGATGTTATAGAATCCTTGGAAGAAGAGAAAAGACACACTTTTGTTCTTTTTTGAATCGTAAATATGGCTTTTAGCACTGCCTCTGTGCTGATGATATATGCAGATTGTTATCTTTCTCAAAAAAGATAGCAAGAGGGGGCAATCTACCTGTGAGTAGAAGGGATCCATAAGCTATGGCTGCTCCAGCATGACCCTACAATTAAGCAAAGAAATTTAGGTGGGGATAATTGTAGATAGGCTCTTGGCTTATTTGCTAGTAAAACAATTTTCTACAAGGTAGAGCCAAATTACACCAATCACAGTTTGTTAATGCGATATGCTTCCTAAAATGTACAAATCCGGTAAGTTGAAAAATCCAATTTTCCTTTCAACTTTGATATGAAATTCGTCTTTCACTACAACATATAATTTGTCATTACATAGTTAGATCTATATGTACTGATTAGTAGCATTCAACAAGCAGTAAAAATGCTCTGTACCTTCTGAGATGCTCTATGGAAACACCACAATGCAGAGCCAACATCCTTTTTCACGCAATCCCCAGTAAGATACACAGCACCTAAGAGGTAAAGTGCACCGGGATGCAACTGAAAAAAAAATAGAAGAATTTTCATAAGAAATTTAGGGCACTCATGCAAGCAAGAATAACCTCACCATTGCAATTAAAATACACACCTGATCAACAGCCTTCTCCAGGTAGTAAAATGCTTGCTGATCTGATTGCACATACTCATTCTGTGAAGATCATCCAATATATAAGAACAGTCAAAACTTTTACAGAACGTTTTAAGGCAGAATAAAAGAAAAGGGGAAACTCAATAAGGTAGTCAATTCTGCACTGCTAAACCAATAATCTCCTGAAGAAGCTGAGTCAATACCAAGCAGTCAAAAGGAGTACGGTGGTTAACATCAAGAATATTATTCAACATTGAAGGAATGGCACAAAAGTGACAGATGGCTATTTGATCCCTTTTGTCCAGTGGTTAGGACGTCGTCTTTTCACATTTAAAACAGTAAGACAATGCACACTTACAGTCAGTTCCTCAAGAATATTTTCCCCTCATTCACTAACTTCTGCATTACCCATGTTCATCTACTTCACTTTACAGCACCTTAGTGCCCCTAGAAGTCAAATCAATTCAGCAGAACTTCTCCATACCATTAAACTTCAAAGTTAGTTTGAGTCTCTATTCTTCGAATCACGATTTAAGCCCATCAGAACTCATGCATGACTTAGGCTTATAATCAAAATTTCATCAACCTCTCAATGGATCCAGCATGCTATAGCTGGTCAGCATATTATTTTGCATTCTGTACAAGTTCTATCCTCGCAAACATGAGAGTAGTGACAGATAAATGCAGACTAGCTCCAAATCAGACCACAATAGGTGGATATACTCATAGGACTGTGTTTTGAATTGCAGAGTGAAGAACAGAGACCAATGCGTGGATAAGAAGGTATTCACAGGAACGCCCATTTGATAAATTCTTCATTTGTAGTTCATGCCATTAGAAGAGTTCACAAGTCATACCAAGAAAAGGGAGATCCTACATGCTAGCCTTGTTTCACATATCAAAGTGATGTTAGTCAACTTTTGAGTTCTAAACTCAAACTAGTTTGTGTAGGCATTAAGATTGTCTGTCACTAAAGCAAGAAAACGTCTTAACACCATACGAACTCATAGGTGGTATAGGATTAGCTGTTCTTCTTGACAAAATTAATATGTTCCAATAAAGGAAATCACACCTCAACTCTTAAACGGCAACCTAATTCAAATTGAGCTTCTGGATCACCCATCTCTGCAGCTTCCACCAGCAACGCAGCCCCTCTGTCGTTAAAAATAGGAAGAAATCTTAGCTATAAGTTTTAACAGTGTAATTCATGAAGAAGTGCTGAAAGTATGAATTTCAATTTAATTACTCCATGAGAAAGTGCTGCAAGGTATCACTCAAGTCAAATAATTAACTCCCTCATCTCATAAGGAAATCAAGAAGTTAGATAGATACATATCATGTAGGTAGTGATCGAACAAACAGAAAAATCAATTATTTAAAAACTAGAAAATGGTTAAATCAGTTAGGAAACTTTTAAAAACCTCAATCATACACATGATAAGTTCAACAATTAAAAAAGGAAAAGCTTCAAACTTAATAATTTTAGCATGAAGATCTATCTAGTTTTGCTTAGAAGAATGTAATAATAGCATATGAACGATGAGAAGTGTGTGCAAACTTTGCAGATGCTCAATCTTCAAGACCAAATAGACAAAAATTTACACAGCTTTGCATGCCCCAGGGACATGGTACTTCAGATGAAGTTTTGAAAGCCAATATCTTGCATGCGTATTTGAGTTGTCTGCTTCCAGGGCCAACTCAAAATTCTCTTTTGCTGTCTAACACATAGAAACCAATGGAAAAAATATTTGATAAGTCAAAATCAATGGAAGAGAATATTAATGTCTACCAAGAAATACATGCCTAAGTTTTACTATAAGAAAAATTAACACACAGACAGTTAAAAGACGTAGATTTAGCAAAAGAAAGGTACTTCTTAGTAAATGTTGATTGATATTAGAGATATGTAACCATGTGAGATGGAAAGAAGCAAACAAAATATACAATGATGATATTTCATACAGAAAGTCGATTGTAAACAGGAACGTTATTGTAGTTTAGCTACCAGGCCAATAGTGGCTGCTTCTTCAATTTCTGTGGAATACCCTCAATTTTTCCTTAAAACAGAAAAACTAATTGACATCCTCCATCTTCAAACTCAGAAGACAGCAAAATGCAAAAGTTGGGTGCTTGAGAAAAGAAGGATCAGCGGGTTACCTTAAAAGCAGCTATGTAGGGAGCTAAATTTACTCCTGAAAAATCAATAAATCTACTTTAATTGAACCAGCTCTCGTTACAACCATTTAGCAGGAACTAACTTCCATGACATAGTCAAGAAACTGGAGAGAAGCTAATGATCAATGAGCTACTTTGGGCATGTTGCTAACTTGCTATCTCCTAAATAGACGTATAACAAGGATAACACTCTATTCTAAGGACATAAATAAGAAAATTTGACGACGTCTCTGGGGGTAAAGCACAACCCAAGATAAATGGAGATAGTAGCAAGCAGTGACAGAGGCACACAGACAGACACATTAATTTCCTTTGCAAGAACCATAACTAAAAGAAGATTAACTATGTCATGCTATTTGCTACTAAACATACCCTAAGTGAAGGAATGAGACGTTTGTCATTATGCTCACAATAATCAATTACTCTATCAACCTCCTGCAGAGCATTCCACCCTTTAGCTATAAACTCCATTGCCTTCTTATTTCTGCTGTGCATTCCTCTCTATCACAGAAGCAACCGTTAGCACTAAAAGAAACTAGAATGCATATCACTACTATCCCAGAATTGGATTGATGGGACTTAAATTTTTTACCTCTGGATGGAACTGGAAAGGATGACGATATAGCTGTTTAGTGACAGCTGGATGATAACAGAGCTGTTTAGACACGGCCTTTAGAACGAATGATCTGAACATTATATTCCTTCCTGCATTAAGAACCAAGAATCTTCACGGTGTCAAATCATCGAAGAAAGCACTAAAGCAAAAACCAAAGAATCACCATCAAGGGAGACATCTATAGATATACTGTTAGTCTAACATGAATAAAAAGATAAAATTTGTTTATAAAAACATGAATGCACATTAACAGTAAATATGAGGGAAAATTTATAACCAGATGGAAGAGAGATGATAGATTCTTTTCATTCCCAATCATGTGACAAAAATATGAAATTATCTTCCTGCATGCATCAAACAACCTATAACAGGGGTAACTCCCAAACACCTTCTATTACTTCTGAACAGTGAAATATGATTACACTCAACTCAAATGAAAGTAACAAGTAACAACTGCAGAATGTAAATGCAGGAGTTGAAAATACAGGAATAGATAAAGAGAAGGGGGATGAGAAGCTCCGAACTAAGAACGGACACGAGAAGACTCAGAATACTCAACAACCAAATGCCTGACTACAACACTGTAACCTTTTCCTTATTAACAAACCCATTTCCACGCACCAAGCACCTGCAGCACTCCGCCTGGGTCCCGACATAATTAGCCAGCCTTGTAAAAGGTTGTTTACTTTTAGTTCTTCTTCTAATTACCCCAGTTTCTCTGTTATCTTCTATAGTGGCCTTTTTGGTCATTTTTTAATTCAAAACACAACCACAAGGATCTTGTCCAATGTCAAGTATTGGGAGCAAATACTAAAGCTTAACAAATCAGCATCTCCATCAAGTGAGGCACTCGAATATATTTCTAGTCTAACATGAATATAACAGATACCAAGAAAAGGTAAGGAGATCTTTTTTCCATTTGGGGGGGGGGGTGAGTAGTTACGAGGAGAAAAATGTTGGGGTTCATTGATATTCAAACATAGGAAAAGAAGATAAATTACAATGAAAATTTCACAAAGGGTTCCACATACAAATGCTCCTTGTTTTTTCATCTTTAGCAGTGGCTTCCCATCACTATAGTCAGCTCCTCATGTTAATAATCCCAAACCACTAAGATTGATAAAATTACCTAATTTGTTAAAAGCTTTCAACAATGTAAACAAGGTGGAGCTTCCAAAAGTTGAGTTTGCATAGGTTTTTGTAAACAAAAAATGTGTGTTTGAACATTTTTAGCCATAACAAAAAAAGGGTTCTTTTTTGAAGATTTGCATACTTAGTTTCTCAAAAACTAACTCTTAGAAGCATTAAAACAAACACCTTAACTCTGATACATGAATAAATCCTATCTAAAGTTAATTCATTTACTCTCACAGTCATAACCAATAGAAGTTTATAGCAATTTTAGTTTTCCATATTCTAATTTTTGAGAAAAAAGTTAACACTCTTTTACCTTATCGCTCCAATTGCTTCCCCTTTGCAAAGGACTGTGGAAAATGTACGGCAAAGAGCGCCAATTTCCAATGCAAGAATTTATTTTGCAGCTAATGTGTACTCAATATGTAAATAAATGGTTGTTTTTTTTTAATATATCCCTCGCGTCCAATAAGTGTACACTTGTACCTTTAATTGGACGAAAAAATCAATTTCAGCTACAATTACCCCGATTTCATAAAAATAAGTCAAATAACTAGACCTGCCCATCGGGTCGGGGACCCGCCCAGCCCGACCCGAAAAAACCACGGTCAGCTTATAGCTGACCTGCGAGCCAATCGACCCGAAAAAGGGGGACCCGACCAGGGTCAGGGTCAGGGTCATACCAGAATCAGAATATTTTACCCGTCTGACCCGACCCGACCCACATATTTTTTTAATATTATTTTTCTTTCATTAATATTTATTTTGTACTTATATATATTTTTGTCATTAATAAGTTATATAATGCATGTTTTTTATAATATATATATTGCTCTAATCTACATTGAGCTCGACATAAAATAAGATAAAAACGATAGCTGATTATTAATTATATATTTATATTATTAGTCGTTCTGTTAATATCACGGAAGCATAATGTAGGGAGAGAAAGTAGTTGTAAATTGGTGAAACTTTAAATGGTCATAACTCTGAGCTCGAATGTCCATTTTACCCGATTTTTTTTATTTTGCGTATTTTTTTGAGACAGGCCGGTCAAACAGCCATAAGGCGGTTGGGCGCAGCCAATTTTTTAAAAAATGTCCGTTTTCCCGATGAATTTGTGTTTTTCCCCAAATCGGTTTCTAATTTTCTTTTTCTTTAGTCAGATCTCACGATATACAATACATTTCAACGTCGAAATTTAGTGGTAATGTAGGGGTGAATTCCAATTTCAGTTTTGGAAATTCAATTTTTTTAAAAAAATAAAAATTCCTCTACCTGACTCGGCCCGGCCCGACCCTGGCCAGCCAAAAAATTCCAACGGGTCAGGACCGACCCGTGATCCGTAGGGTCCCCGAAGGGTCAGGATCGGGCAAACAGAAAAAAAAAAGTCACCCGGCCCGACCCGACCTTTGGACAGGTCTAGAAATAACTCACCCCTCAATTTATAACCCGTCCCGATCCACAAAATAATTTCATCCCCACCCAAATATACCCCTCTACAACCTAAAACTCCATTCCATGAAATAAGAAACATAGCTGAAATTAAGTGAAAGGAAAGGATATTTTGTGTGTCAATCAACTACTATATTGAGGATAATGTACAGCTCGCTTCTAGATAAGCTGATTGCAAATTTCTGCTTCCAGAAGTGTAAATTTCGCCTAAAAAAGACAGGTAAATGGAAGTCAAAGCAGTAACAACTATATGAAACAACTTGTAATTTCAAGTCAACAACAGAGCCTACATACAAATCATCATATATAGTGTACACTTATTGGAGTGGTTTAATTTGGCGACGTGAACCTCTAATTAGCAGTCACTTGTCAAATCTGATTTTTTGAAATTAGCCATTTGAGCTTTTAACGATAAGTGGCATGGATGAACCCAACTATTAACGAGACATGAATAAGCCATTTCGAAAAGTTCAATGACAATTTTGAACTTTTTCTCTATATTATACATTGAATCACTTTAACTTTATTGTGTGTGTAATCTTTATATTTCGACTCTCCTTAGCGAAAATATTACAATTCCGCCGGTAGTCTTAAGTTATGGAACATATGTAATATGCTCAAAGCATCTTTTTCCTCTCTTTTGTGTTTTATAGAGCACTAAGACTTATCGGACCCCTATTTATAATCTATAGACATTCTCTCAATGCAGTACAAATTGGGTCACTACCAATTTCACAGCCGAGTTAGTCCAGTTCGAATGGAGGGGAGAAGAAAATGCCACAACGTGTGACACCATTAATCAACGAATTTTGTGTCAAGCAAAAGAAGTGGTTCATACGGTTGAAGATGAAATCGAAACAATGCATGATGTGTAGATTAGAGCGCGCCATAGATTTGGAACCAGCACCACGTAAGAACCTGATATTTAAATAAAGAAGGGGTAGAAGGGTGAATCTATTATACACCGAACATTGAACTATGCGTCACGGGCCCTGAAAAATTTCTCAATCATCAAGAAGAAAAACGCCATAGACGTTACAAGGTTGCATAGTTCATGAGGGGAACAATTTCACTCTTGTTCAGCATGTATGTTGCAAAATCAAATACAATCTGACGCACTTCTAAAACACTATCAAAACTTACAGATATTTACTTCATTCAAAACTAATGTGCAAAACAAACTTTGGAAAACTGTAATGAATCTGAATCATTCAATACTCGTATATGCCTTCAGCTAAGTCAGTGAGATGTAAAACTACCCTTGTTAACCCGACATATCTAATCTGTACGAAGCAAATCTGTTTGTGGCTTGAATTTCCCGAGAACCAAATATGGCAGTATAACCATGCAAGCCATGAATAGAGTGAACTGCAAAACATAGAAGACAAGGCACCATAATTCAATCAGATTCAAGAAACTAGTAAGACAAGAAATGGAAAAAAGTGGTAATACTCTAAAATGATGTGCTAAATATAGATGTTTCTTTTCTGCCCTTTGTCGGTTATTTACATTTGATTCTTTTTTTCCCTTGACAGAGTATTCCCCAAGGGCCAGTGGCGCACAGTTTAGAACTCGGTGGATAATGGGCCCGCCCCTCTTCCCTTCTCCACTTAAATACCATGCTTTTGTCTATGGCAGGGTTCAAAACATGCACGTCTGCTTAACCCACACAGTACACGTTGCGCTCTTACCACTAGACCAAAGCCCTAGGGCACCATTGTCAATTGATTCTTTTACATAATTCATTAGAAAAATGCAAGTTATATCAAGCTGCTCAACTGTATGTATATCCATCAAACAATTGGAAGTTGTAATACTGGTGAAGCAGTAACATAAAAGGACAACAATAGCAGAAGGAAATAAATCAAATTTAGCAAAATTCGGGACATACCACAAGAGGAAGGGTCAACAAGCTCCAAATAGGCCACAGAGCATAACAGAACCTGAAATAAACGACTTGTATTTCAACAAAACAGTCTCATTTGATCTAGACGTTTGATACTATATCTTTATATTATTATTTGAATGGACGTGTAATTCACGCAGTCATAATGTCTCTTACAAGAGGAAAGATAGGAGCCCAAGCATAGCGATGAAGGGAAGGGCAGCTGTACTGGAAATCTCCCACTTCTCATAGGACTTCCGGACGCCAAAAGCCAACATACTTGTATATATGAAAAATATTACATTCAAACCAACACAAAACATCCCGATGTATAGTGGTATTCTGCAGCAGAAATGTGAAGAATCAATGAAGGTACTTGATATCAAACAACAGAAAGCTCCCACATCATGGCTAAAATGGTGCAAGATACATGTGCTCAAAGCACTACATCTGAAAAAGTCGAGCAGCTCTACTAATTCCTATTTATCACATGCATGTTATTAACATGATAACTGCTGCATTTTGCTAACTTATAGAAGGATGCTTACATGAACAAACTGTGTGGAAATGATGGAAAACACAGGTAATACAGGGTAACTACAGACAAATTTGAAAATTTAGATATTTCGTATTACTTAGATATTAAGCATATTTTTTTATCCATTGTTCTACAAAAAGATCCTCAAATAGTTGTTCTTGCCCAGATTAAAGATTTATATTAAAACATCTTTACCCAATACAATATGAACTGAGTTCATGATGCTAAACATTCAATCTTTCATTTCTTAACTTGTCATGATTTTAGCATCGGCTACCAAAGGAGATTTGGAAGTGAATTTACATGGTCTAATAGCATCAGTGGTTGAAGAAACTAATTAAGCATTTGGTGAGCTCTATATGTGAATGAATCCAAAAGATCCAAACTACAAAAGTGCCCCATTTTCTCTTGCATTCCTCCATTCCTTACACATATGCTGTTTTATTTCTTAGATCTAAAATTAAAAGTGAAGAAAAGAGAGGTTATTCATTGATTACCACGGTATACTTCAAATAACCTACCAATGAGAATATATATACACTACACCTTATGTTTTTTCCATCTCTGAAGAGGTTTCACAGATTACTTTCCTAGAATTCAAGATTCAACTAAAGGAGAATTTTAGGACTTAATACAAAGGTGCATTGCCAGCTTAGTGGGAGTGTCAAATGGATCCAACCGGAAGCAGGGGCGGAGCTGGAAGCCCCAATACGGGTTCGACCGAACCCAGTAGTTGTTGCTCAAACGGTGCATTTGTGTTAAGAAATTCATTAGTTATGTATAAATATTAGATTTAGAACCTAGTTATTATTACTTGAAGTCGTCATTCTAAAATCCAGAACCCAAAAGGTTGAAATCCTGGCTCCGCCTTTGACCAGAAGGACACATATCAAGACAAAAGAAGACGCAGAACAAACGAAAAGATGTCTAACAACTATTGTGCTCCTAGACATTCCTGACATCTAATGAAGCCTCCAGACAGAAAAGTAAGTCATTTAAAGCACTAGAATTTGTTTATCATTTTCCACTATGCTGCAGGATAAAAGCATTATAAACAAGCATATTGTTTCAACTTTCAACCAAAGCAAAAGATTGTTTGGAAATGTTTCAACTAAAATTCGAAGCTAATTTGACATGATTTGCATATGCAAGTCTAAAACCAATCAGTCGAATTCAAGCAAACCATATGACAGTAACTACCTATCAAGCACGGTAACCAAAACATTAGCTATAGCTACATCTATCCAATCATCTGATGTGAGCTAAAAATATCAAACAAGAGCAATCTAGAGATTTTAGCCAAAATTGACCCTTATCTATGGGAGTAGGTCCATTTTGGTCCTTCAAATATAACTTTGAGAATCTTTAGTCCCTTAAGTTTGCTCAAGTGGAGCACCTTTGGTCCAACTACTAGAATGGACTTAAAAACTAATGGTGACTACCAAAACACACTACTAAAAACACGGCAATAACCGACCTCGAGTGATATTGTGATATTGAGATATAGTTATTCGGGCAGTATTAGTAAACGCCTAATCTACACTTTTTTTTACCTATCCTCGAGTGATATTGAGATATAGTAATTGATAACCTATCGTTCCGTGTTTACTTACACATCCTTCTGTTTTACCCTTTCTTCCTTTAGTTGGGAAAAACAATCAATGCAATATATGGAACATCAAATCGGTTACTTCAAAGTAATAAGTCAAAAGTAGAAATTGAACTAGTACGCTTACCTCCTAATTCGATCATCGTGCCACAGAAGGAATATCAAATTATGATGCCGATCACCATAGTATACAATGAAAAATGCAGAAGCAATCCAAAGAAAATTCTCTAAAATCTCAGTCCATGTCCTTGTCCTCGGAATTGGATATGATTGTGATACCAATCTAGAACAAGCATCATCCTCAAGATCATCACCACTCGAACCATATCCTTGACTAAGCCTTTGCCTCACATATCCTCCACCTCCAACAGGTGTTCCACCAGACATATCAACAAAATTTTGCTATACCAAAACCAAAAATCAACAAAATTCTGTATACAACTTCTTTCTAACTCCTTCAAGTTATCCCATAAGCCAATTTAGCTCCAAATTCTCTATAAACTCATAACAAATATCCAATGCTAATTCACTTGTAAAGAATCAAAAAATGCAAACTATATAACAGTAAAAAGTAGTAACTGTATTTCACAGTTACCAAATTACAGCTCATTAACCTAAACCCTACATGCCCACTTGAATCAAGATTCACAGAAAACTCAACCAAATAGTCCAATCTCTAAAACCCATATCAAGAATACAAAATTCTCAAAAACCAATCTCAAAAAATTCAAAATTCTCAAAAAGCCATCTCAAAAAATACAAAATTCTCAAAAACCCATCTCAAAAAATATAAAATTCTCAAGAATACAAAATTCTCAAAAACCCAAATCAAAGATCAAAACTTTGTGACAACCCAATTCATAAGTTAAGAAGTTGCATCACTTTAGGCCTCAAAATCTTCAACCCAGAAAAAAAAGTTGAATTCTTGAATACCCAAAACGTAAAACCTTCGGGTTTCTTTTTTTAAGATTAGAGTAATCAATGAACAATTCAATGTAGATAAGCACAAGGGTAACAACTAAACACAACAAGTGTTGTTAATAATGACAAGTAAATAAGCCAATAAATGTTTTTTTAGAGAGAGAGATCTGTGCATATAAGTGAGTATAGTGAAGAAAATTGACAGTTGGGGTAATGCCAGATTCGTTTCTTGTACCTTTAGTTCAGAATGTTTTGATTGAAACCTTAACCTTTGGTATATATGGATTATACACTTTTTTACCTCCTTATTGAAGCGTAACTTATATTCTTCCTTTATTGAAGCTTAATAGATTTTTTTTCCTTCCCTAAATATTTCTTTTTTTAATTTCTCATTCTCATCCAGTGTCCAGTATTTACGGTGGAGCCGACTAAATTTGGATCGCGGTTGCACGGTCATTTTGGTACATCGCTTAATTGTCAGAGCACGAACCCGAAACATCTGATTAAGTATGGAGACTTCAACCGTCCCACCACAATTCATGTTATCCCTAAATAGATTCACTTTGGAAAAAAAGGATAACTTAGTTAATAGTTTTTCACAGAAAATATCAAAAATTACTCTACTATGAATAAAAATAATTGTCAATTTTGTATACATTAATGAGTATACACTATACTCTACACACACTACAATCAAATCTATTTTTTTTGGAACTTTTAATTAAAAATGTCTTTGTTGTTGAGAACCTCAAAACCGAAAATGGTATCATATTTTATGTAATTTGAATAATGATTTAACAGTATTCAATAATTAAAGTTTAAAAAATATAGACCATCGATTAGTTGATTACATTCTAATTCATTGGATTAATGTTATTTTTACTACTGCATGGGTTATTCCTTCTTTTATTATGCAAAACAATCATTATCAATTAACAAAATGTAAAGTAGTAGGGGATAAGATTCTTTTTACATAGTTAATGAGAAAGTAGACCCTGCTTGTGAAATTATATTGGGCATGTTATTGTTGTAACGAAAAAGCAAGAAAGGTTCAATTGAATTGTAGTGACTAAGTTTGAACTATGTAATATTATAGTTCTAGTTGTGACAAGCAATTGACTATTACCTTGAAGAAAAAGGAAACTATAGAGTTGAAAGTAGTAAAATTTATCAATTTTACAAATGAAGTTTTATTTCAATATAAATTGTATATGTAATATTGCTCAGAGTATCATTGATTCGTTATTGAATAGTGGTGATAATCACTACTAACTAGTAAGAATGGAGTCCCATCCCCACAAAGATGGAAGGTCATCAAGAACTTTTTCATTATCTAATTAATTTTTTTATTGTTAAGCAAAGTTTAGATAGATGAACTTCTTTGTATACCTATATGGAGTTCATGTTGATGAAGCTTCTCTTATTAGTGGTTTGTTAGTCTTAGTCATAAATTGTATCTTATTGTGATGAAGTGTTTGGTTTATCTCTTATAAGTCTTGATGAATGATGATCAATTGGATAAAGACAGAGAAAAGAGACGTAATTAAAAATTTAAAATGCACACTCCACTCTTCACATCCACAAAAAAGAGGTTTCTTGATAAGTTTCTTTCTACTAGTATATGTTTGATGATTGAAACTGCCAAAACTTGACTTGAAAACAGAAACTTTGAATATTATAGGCAAGAGTATAACAACTTACCCAAAGGAGAGGATAACAAGAAAATAATATATTGTATACTCAAGTACCTGAAGTTTCTCCAACCTCACAAAATATTTACTTGGCAAAATTGAATCCACAATGAATTAGCTATGAGCTATTGGATACATGATATTATCAGCAACACAGTTTGTACATATAATTCTTTTTCGAATGGGGATATTTCTTTTTGCTAAGATTGTAGTTCTATTGCAACACTACTTGAAAAGAAGAAACAAAAAACTTTCCCAATCGTGGACACGGGAATTTGAAATCTGCTAGTCGATTACAAGTACAAAAAGTGTAATACAACTCAATGGCCTGCAGTACTACTTACGCTAACCATATCCATTAAGGTCGAGTATAGCACTTCCAAAGATAAATAACCTAAAAATTTCCTTGTTTCGGATTCACCATTGTTAACGTCCATTTGAAGTTTGCTTTCTTCGGAGAATCCATCTTCCATCACCAACCACCAGGAAATACATCCTTGAATATCTTCAGCGTCCACATGAGCCACCAGACTAAGTGTTTCGCCTTGCTCTAACTCAAACGACAAGGATAAGAAATCCCGGTTTGCTTTGATACCAACCATAAGGGCTTCTTCATGAAGCCACCGTATCACCTGGCTGGCAACCTGTAGCAGAAATTAATACTTCAATTAAGGACATACTGATGACCGCATAACTGCAAGATGGAAGTGGCATTGCTTTCTAACATTGAATGTATAACCGATTTGTTAATAGAAAAGGAAGGGTACAATTGTGGTGCTTTTTCTTTTTCCTATTTGTGATAACTGAGAAATCCCAGGGCCAACTAATGCACGGTTTGAAACCTAGTGGATAATAGGTTTACCTCTTTATCCTTCCCCAATTAAATGCCAGGCTTTTGCCTGCAACAAGGTTTGAATTCGTGACAGACACCTAACCCATACATCATGAGCTACGCTCTTACCACTAGAAGAAAAGTCTATGGTTTGGGTGAGGGGGGTTACATTTGTGGTGTTTATATTTTTAACATTCTCCCTCTCCCTCTCCCTCATGATCATAGCTATCCACCATAAGTTTGGAACCTGACCACAAGATAGCAAATTATTCTAGGCAAGAACACAAACAGTTTGAAAACCTTTATCGCTATCACCCTCTATGTGATTTTCGTGTCTCATAAATCATCCCCAAAAATACAACAGAAAAGGATTCAAAGAACAGATGGTTCAACTGAATCACAGGAAAAATAACTAATGTCTAAGATCATAGGCTTTCTTTTAAGGAAGGGCCAATTCTAGGAAGAACAGAAGTTTATCAAGCCAGAAAATGAACTCTTTTCCATAGTATATCACACTTTGATACTAAAACAATAATAAGAGGAGCAGGAGGAGATACAGACCTGCTGCAATAGTACCATTGGAAGATCTGACAAGTCACAATCATATCTGTTCATAGGGCAAGTACTATCAGGCTTTCCTTTGAAGAGGCCAACAACATTAGGAGCACCTTCCCCTTCCAGACTGATGCAATCATCACGTACCATGACTTTTGTACGAAAGTGAGATTTCACATTCTTTACATAGTCAGATGAGTGAGACAGGCTTCCTGCATGGAGAATCGACTCAGGTACATTCATGGAGAGTGTCCACGATGACGTTCGAGAATGCCAAGTGGGATGCGATATCAATTGGACATGTGGTATCCTGCTGACCTACAGACAGAACAAGAAATTCTTCAGATACATAATGGTTAAATTGCCTGGCAGCTTACAAAACCAAACAGGTAAGGTTCATACCAGACTTTCAAGCTCTGAAAGGACCTTGTTTGAGAAGATCCTATGATCTAGAGAGACGCAGAAATGTCCCAAAAGATTAGGGCCATCTTTCGTGGGCTGAGCAGATATTTGAGGTTTACCCAAAGATGATAATCTCTCTTTGGCTTTTATAAACACATGTTCATGAAAAAGTTGTTGCAAATAAATTTCAAAACTAATACGATTGGGAAACCCCAACTTCTTAAAGTCAGGTTTCCCTTCATCTAGTTTTGAAGTATCAACTGATTCAAAAGACGCAATAGCAGTTTCAGAATGTTCATCACCCACAGCATTAGCTGTCTTATCATCGTCAGTAGATGGTACAAGTGATATGGACAAAGAAGCTCTTTGACCGATGCTTAAACGTAACAAGTTTTCTTGTATTCCTGTCACGTCAGCACCCAAAGCTGGATTAAATGCTTCACGATTAACCAAATCAAACACCTGCAACAAGGACCAAGAAAATAATCAGAAAATAGGTCACAGAAAACGAATAAGAAAATCTTAAAGAGTACTAGAAAGAGAAAGGAGGGAACCTAGAAACATACCTGCTCATCAAAGATTGCTTGATGAACTTCACAGAGGGTTGAGTGAGTTTCTTTCACATGCTCATCATCACTTTTTTCTCTCTTAGTTTCTCCAGAAGAATCCTCAAAAGAGCCCTTTGGTTTTGTTCTGCCATGTTTTATGACACCACTAGGTGTGCTTGCACCGAGAAACTCAAATTGAAGGGTGCGGCAGGAATTTGGCGGCAAATTCACAGCCAGCATCCCAGCTGGGTCACGCTCAATACGCACCACGGATGCAGAAGATGGGTGAAATGCAACTGCTGGATCATATAATGAAGTGTCAAATAAATCAATATAAAACCCTTCATTTCCAGAAGCAGCAGCAACCATCCGATGCCATTTAACCTTCCAATTTTGCTGCAATCTATCAGCTCATCAGGAAATACATAGACAAAATCTTGACAAAGACATGGTAGTCTAAATGCCTGAACACATTGGTGTGTTCCACGATGTACTAATACCATTAGTAGCCACAAATAACAAACCTGATAAGAGCACCATAAAATCTTGCTTCTCTAGCGACTTGTTGTTCCAAAGCTTTGGCAGATTGCTTAAAATATTTCCCCAAGTGCTGCAAGAAAAAAAACAAATTAGGTTACTCTTGCAGCTTTAATACTGAAGTGCATAATTCAGGAAAAAAAATCACAAATACTCTGTCAACAAAACCATTAGATTTAAAAATAATCCAGTGGATTATTTGTTTAGCTCAATTTAGAACTGAACATCAACCAAAACACCTTGCAGAAGGGATAAAGAAAAATACACGGAAGCATTGCAGCTTGGTCGCCATAGACACAGCAAGGTCTGACAGATGCTCGTTAGGCAATTGCTTTGGCCTGGTCATGCCAGCCACTGTAACTGCATCGTTTGCCTCCACCTGTATGCAGAACATCAGAGTCCGTAATGCAATATATAATCCATAGTCCCCTTTTGCACTAATCTATCCACTATCCAGATTATTATGCCTAAGAAAAGGTGCTGTCTTAAATTCCAGGGAGAAGGGGCAGGAAGGGATTGAAGGAGCATATGGACTGACAAATCTCATGCACTTAAATAACTAGTGTCAAAAGCTTGACTCAAATTCTCTAATCCTTGGTTGTCTCTATCATTCTGACAATGAAGAGTAAATTGATATGCCATCACATGTGTGTTTCTTCTAGAAACATTATCTATGAAACTGGATCACATAATGACATAAAATAAAGGGCACGGAGTAACCAGTGAATCAAATTCACTAAAGATGGATAAATCACAAGTTAGTCATGGCTTGTTCTGCTTCTTTTCTTATATAAATTTTAAGGCTTTCTATCCAATTTAAGTTATTTAGAAATTATAACCTGTGACTTGGCCAGTGGGTCATCATAACATAATATTGCAATTAAACAGTATTCATGTGATAGGATCTCAGAAAAGCCCAAAGGAAACATTTGCTAACTCAACACATTCAATATAAAAAGTGGAGTCCATTTAAAACATAACCTTACTGGATCATTAACAAATGGAAACCATTTAAAGACTTAATACTCTGAGGCACATGCAT
>CM056511.1:37709689-37739292 GCA_029783415.1 Anisodus acutangulus | reverse complement strand
ACACTATATAGAACCGGTACCTATGTAGGTTAATTAACAATGAGACTAAAAAGACACTGATGAAGTAACTTCTTTTGATAACTACATCGTATCAACAAAAAGAGCCACCAAGTTATTGCACAACTTTTTGACTATCAGGCACAGCAAAACAAAGAAATAAATGGAAGAGAACAAAATAATTGAATACATCATTGACTCCCTCAACTATAATTGAATACATCATTGACTCCCTCAACTAACTCATTTTATAGAGAAGTTACAATATCCTAGGCAAAAACTCCCACACCAGCAAAATTTTCATTTCATGAGAAGTGACCGCATCAGCTAGTGTATTTCTGCATTGCATATCTCAATTGGATTCCTGGAGCTAAAATTCACATATCAATCCTTATAGAATGAGGCATCACCATAATCCGCAGAGCTCATTCTGCATCAGCACTCTACCAGATAAGTTAGCATCAGTTTGCCAATGCCTCACTCCTCTTACTAGAAATTCAGCGCACAACTTTTCCAAGAATCTACATGAGGATATAGAGATTAATGACCAGAATCTATGGCTCTCTAATACTTCTTCCTGAAATAATAGTAGTCATGCGCAACGGGAAGAAAACAGCTCGAGAGTCGTCATGCTGATTCAATTCAAAAAGACAACATTCTTGCTACCGAATACTAGAAATGCTCCACGGTGAATAGGATGTCTTGAATCTTCTTCCTCTAACCACTTTTCATGTACATTCACGATCATATATGTGTGTAGTTTACAGTTTTCTATCTAATATACATCTCTGTAATTGTATCTTTTGAATTAGATTCATACCTTAACTAATAAAAATGTTCCAACCTGCTTTCATGATTAACCTCAACATTGGATCGTAACCAGTGTGCTACTCTCATAATAAAATTACATTGCATTAATCCATGACGCAAACACAACTGTATCATCTACCCTTCTACATCTTTCAGCTTAAAACTGCACACCCACAAAAACTCATTGGACAAATAATGAGTATAGCTAAAGACAAATATCTTCCACTTTCAAGCACATCATCAATCTAAAATACAGAGTGTTCCTCTTCCGGTAAGTGCACGAAACACAACCAGCAAGGCACAAGACAAACTAAACATGCACCAAAAAATAATCAATCAACCAACACCTCAATCCCATAATTAGTTGGCGTTGACTAAACCTAATTATCAAGGTGGAGCTAGAGTGTGTGAAGTCGGTTCAGCAGACCCAGTAGTTTTGGTTCAAACCTTGCATTTGTCTTAAGAAATCCATTTATTATGTACAAATTATTAATTTAGAAGCCATTAACTCAAAAGGACTTAAATCCCGAACCCATAATATTCAATACCTGGCTCCGCCTCTGCTCACTATTCATTTTGCTCTATTCAAGTTCATTTCATTGGAATATTAAACTACTTGTCTAGGGAGCCCGGTGCACTAAGCTCTCGCTATGTGCGGGGTCCAGAGATGGGCCGGACCACAAGGGTCTAATGTACGCAGCCTTACCTTGCATTTCTGCAAGAGGCTGTTTCTACAACTTGAACCCATGACCTCCTGGTTACATGACAACAACTTTACCAGTTACCCCAAGGCTCCCCTTCATTAAATTACTTGTCTGGGTTCTCTAAATCTCCCAATTATCCCCACACTGACATATGAGTCTTTGACCAGACTCCACAGAAACACCAATCCAAAATGTAAGTATAAGAACAATTAAACCTTAATCCAACTAATCTTTATCAAACATTATCCAAATTCTGTATGGTGAACTAAAATGCTAATATCAACTTACAGTGTGAATGAGATCGATAATGACTTGAAGCTCTTGATGAGCCAATCGCAAATTCTCCACCAAACTCTGCCATTTCCATGGCTGACTACTACTTGTCTCCTTCGAAGAAGTAGAACTACAGCTTTTCTTCTGCTTCTTACTTGGCTCCTCTCTCTCCACCGCCCAAGCAAAATCAATTCTTCGTATCAAACTCACCGTTTTCTCATCGTATCCTATATCACTGCAACAATTTTACGCAAAATCTAAATGTAAATATCAAACTCACAAACTTATTATGCACGAAATTCTACACACACACACACACGTATATATATATATATATCCAGCACACAAACTGATTATGCAGTTCACAAACTGATTATACAAATACATATATATATATATACATATACATATACGCACACACACATATATACATAATACATATACATACACACACATATATATACATATACATACACACATATATATATACATACACACACACTCTTATTACTTATATATATCCAACTCAAAATCAACTCCTTGCATCAAATTCACCGTTTTCTCATCGATCCTATATGACTGCAACAATTACGCAAATGCAAGTGTAAATATCAAGCTCATAAACTGATTATGCACGAAATCCTACATCAATTTCGTGCATAATCATATATATATATATATATATATATACACACACATATATATACATATACATACACACACATATATATACATACACACACTCTCTTGTTACTTATATATATCCAACTCAAAATCAACTCCTTGTATCAAATTCACCGTTTTCTCATCGATCCTGTATGACTGCAACAATTACGCAAATGCAAGTGTAAATATCAAGCTCATAAACTGATTATGCACGAAATCCTACATCAATTTCGTGCATAATGTATATATATATATATATATATATATATATATATATATATATATATATAATCAGTTCTTCGAATCAAATTCACCTTTTTTTCATTGTATATTATATCACTGCAATAAATTACGCAAAATTTGAATTCAAATATCCAGTTCACAAACTGATTACGCATGAAATTCTACATATATATATACATGTGTGAGTGTGTATAATCAGTTTGTGAGCTGGATATATAAAAAGAGCAGACTGGTGCACTAAGCCCCCGCTATGCGCGGAGTCTGGGGAAGGGCCGGACCACAAGGGTCTATTGTAGCCTTAACTTACATTTCTGCAAGAGGCTGTTTCCACGGCTTCATCCGTGACTTCCTGGTCACATGGTAGTAACTTTACCAGTTATCCAAGGCTCCCCTTCGTGAGCTGTATATATATCGTATCAAATTCAGTGTTTTTTCATCGTATCCTAAATCACTGCAACAATTACTCAAAATTTAAATCTAAATATCAAGCTCAACAAACTGATTATGCATAAATTCACTGTTTTCTCATCGTATCCAAAATCACTGCAACAATTACGCAATATATAAATGTCAATATCAAGTTCATAAACTAATTATGCATGAAATTCTACATCTATATATATATATATATATATATATAGAGAGAGAGAGAGAGAGAGTACGAAGGGAAGCGTTCGGCGCCTTGTTCTTCGATGATTTCTAGACGTTTGATCGGAAGCTTATCGACGGAGATCTCCAGATCACCGTTCATTTTATGGGAGATTTTCCGGGAACAAGTGTCGGAGAAATCCCGAATTGTGCCCTAATGGCTAAAGGTGGAAGATACCCGTCGAGAAGATTGGGCTTTGATTTGCTAAATTCATAGGCCTATCAGAATCTGGGCTTGAGCATCTTCAGCATTTAGAACTTAAGAGCCCAACTACACTATGCCTATATGACGTGGTGGAATCAGGAATGTAAAATATATCAATTTATAACTAAATTTCACGTATGATCATTGAATTTCTTTTATTATATTAATAAAATTATAAGAATATTTTTTATTATATTTATAAAAGTGTATCCACTATAACAATAAATATGATCAGACATATTTGATGCCGTACCAAATGGAGTCGCAATTGTTCTTTTTCTTCTTACATCATTAACTTCTCTTGCGGCAAAATCTCAAGAATTGGTACCAAGTTTGGATTAAAAAAAAAAAGAAAATTGCGATATGTCATCAATCAGGGTAAAATTATCTAATTATAATAAACTAGTAAATATGCCCGTGCTTCACGCGGTGCATTAGCCAATCTTTAAGTCACACCCGTAATTAAGTTTTTCTTTTTCATTTATATGTCGTATCTGAAAAAAAATTTACTTGTTATTTCAATATTCCACTATGTAAGTAACTATTATCATAAACAATCTCTTCGCTAAGTTATTGCATTAAATGTAAAAATGAAACTACAAAAGATATCTTATTCAGTATTGGCGAGTACAGTGTACATCATTGAGTATAACATGAAAGGACGTAGAAAACACTTCCTCGCAATTTCTTTTTCATAGACCCAAAAAAGGCACTTTTCATATATCAGCGTGAAAAAACACAATCCGCAAAGAGTAAAATCAGACATGAAAGCTATTAGTTCTTTGATCATCATCCCAAACACACCACAAAGTACATATAGCTACAACCATAACAATCAACTGCATAATAAATTAGCACAAGCATGATCACAAGATGGCACAAAAAGATGTTGTAATACATAAATAAACAAAGATAACTCATATATTATGTTTAGAGTTCTATAATCTATAGAGATTCTGCGTAGCGACCTTGAAGGAGGGTGAGAAAAACTATAAAGATGAAAATATTGCTTAAAATGAGGCTGAAACCTCCATAACTTTAATTGCTTCTTATAATTTCTAATCTTGAATTTACAGGTAGATTATTATTGGTATTGGAGGCTCTTGTACTTAATTTAAACAAAGATAACTCATATCTTAAATTTGATTTATTTAGCACACCTTAAAACTTTATACTCCAACGATACGATGTACTTAATTTAAATCTTTTTATTGAGCACCTCTTTTTTCAAAATGGTGTTCTGATTCTTTTTGTTCTTAAGATATGCAGCTTCTTCTGATCAGATAAAATCAAGGTCAGAGAATTGTGGACTACAAGCAGAAACATACCCCAACCATGATAGTCTTGTTAAGATAATTATGGGTCAATCTCATAATTATTTCAAATCATCATTAATAATGAATATTGTAATATCTTAATTTAGGATTGTAATCACATTATTTAGGATGATTGTAAATTAGTATCATCTAATTTAGGCTAATTAGATAGATCTTTCTTTATTCTATTAGGATAACTTTGTATATATATTTTATCATTGGAATGAAATCACTCAAGGAATCAATTTCCCTCATGGTATCAAGAGCCAAAAATATTTTTCCCTAAAAAAATTTCCTCACCTCTCTTAGCCGATTTTTTTCTTGTTTTTTCGGCCAACGCTTAACCAAACCCTAGGGTTTTCTAAAAACCCTAATACTAAACCCAAACCCTAAGCAACAACACCCCCATCCGTCGGCCTTACTTATTTTTTTTCTTTCTCCCTTTTCACAAACCCTAGCCGACACTTACGGTTCTCCAAGTTAATTCCACCAAACACAAAACACTATTCTCTTCTTCTTTTGGTCTTGTCTTGTTTGTTGCGTGGAGAAACTATGGCCGAAAAACAAAACTTTCATCCCGCTCTTGCCGTAAATAACGTCAAGAACTTTATTTTCATAACACTTGAAATGAAAAAAGGGCAATACACCTCTTGGGCGGAATTGTTCAAAATTCATTGTCGCGCTTATGAGGTAATAGATCATATCATCCCTTCCGAGTCATCATCGAACACCCCTGCGGTGGACAAAAAGTTATGATCCCGTTTAGATGCTATAGTCCTTCAATGGATTTATGGCACTATATCAAACTATCTTTTACATACCATACTAGAGCCGAACTCTACGGCTCAACAGGCGTGGGAACGTTTACAAAACATATTTCAAGATAACAAACTTTCTAGGACTATATATCTTGAACACCAATTTACTAATGTTAAATTGGATGATTTCTCCAATGTTTCCACCTATTGTCAAGAATTGAAGGTGCTTGCAGACCAACTATCAAACGTTGGTTCGCCGGTAACAAATCAACTATTGGTTCTTCAGTTGATTGCAGGGTTGAATGAACAGTATAATGGAGTTGCTACACTCATTCAGCGGAGTAATCTGTTGCCTCCTTTCTATTAGGCATGTTCGAGGTTGATTCTCGAGGAAACACGGAAAGCAAACACAGGCATCCTCTAGAGCAGCCACCGTCGGAACTGCTCTCATCTCCACTAATTCCTTTTTCATGGATTTTCAGCCACAAAAATTGGGTTCGGGTGGAAATGAAAATCGCAACAATAATGGTCAAAAACTGGGTTCAAACCGTAACAATAACAAAGGAAAAAATAATTGTGAAAATGGACGAGGTAGGGGAGGCGGCCAACCAGCCGACGACAGCAACTAGTCCGGGCAGTGGTGGCCAAACCAACAAGTCAGAAACCAGTGGGGGCAGTACCCACCTTGGGCCTGGGACCCACAGTGGACTGCCCCGCCTTGCCCATACCCAACTTCATCATGGGCCAGGCCCCCATCTTCAAACTGACAACCCAGAATTCTAGGTTCTCGTCCACAACATGCATTTGCAACCCAGGCACCATCTTCTATAGGCTATGCTCCTACTGATATTTAACAAGTCATGAACAGCATGAATCTGAATATTCCATATGAGTCGTGGTATATGGACACAGGGACAACATCTCACATGATGACATCTCAAGGTAATCTCTCATCTTATTTTAATATGAGCAGCAATAAAAATATTATTATCGGCAGTGAGCAGAAAATTCCAATTTGTGGTATTGGTCAAGTAAAACTACCCCCTCCACACCCATCATAATATTTGAAAAATGTCGTACATGCACCAAAACTGATTAAAATTTTGATATATGTTCGACGTTTTACAAGTGACAACAATATTTCTGTGAATTTTGATCCGTTTGGCTTTTCTGTGAATGATTTTCAGACGGGGATGCCACTAATGAGATGTAATAGCACATGAGACTTGTATCCCATCACAACTGTTTCCAACAATCGCATGACCAACCATCAACCTTTGCAACTATTTCTCATATTATATGACATAATCGGTTAGGACACCCAGGAGCACCAGTTTTCAATAATCTTAGGAAGAATAAATTGTTTTCTTGTAACAAACTTTTGGACTCTTCTGTTTACCAAACTTGTGTGTTTGGAAAACATGTTAAGCTTCCTTTCGCATCATCTATTTCTCATACTCTTATGTCATTTGATCTTTTGCATTGTGATTTGTGGACATCACCAGTTTTGAGTTCTGCATGTCATAAATACTATATGCTCATTTAGATGATTATTTAAATTTTCTGTGGACATTCCCTTAGGAAATAAATCACAAACCTACACAATTTTTAAACAATTTAGTATTTTTATCAAAACTCAATTTGACAAATCCATTAAATATTTTCAATGTGATAATGGGGGGGGGGGATTCATAAATGTCCAATTTAATGATTTTTGTCACCAAAATGGGATGTCTTTGAGTCTTTCATGTCCACCTACATCACCACAAAATGGAAAAGCCGAAAGAAAAATTCGAACAATTAACAATATGGTTCGCACTCTCCTTGTGCATTCGTCCACACCACCAAATATTTGGCACCATGGACTTCAAATGGTCATATATCTTTTAAATATTCTTCCTAGTAAACAGCTCTCCAATATGTCCCCTACACAAATGTTGTATCATCATCTCCCATTAGTCGTACATAATTTATGAAAGAGAGAATTGTTAAATTCACGACCATTGTCACATTGAAATATTTTTATTTCTTTTTCAAATTGCATTTTAACATACGTACGAAATTCAAGAAACTTGGAGTAGACCTGAGATTTAAAGTGGAGTGGATAGACCCATAGAAAGTGATAAAAATCATCAAAGAATATTAAATAGTACTTATGACCCAATTTGCTAGTAATATGAGAGGTCCATAAATCATGAATAATATCAAAGGGAGAAAAAGTAATACTCAAAGATAACGTAAATGGAAGTCTAACATGCTTTCCTATATGACAAGAATAGCAATTTTGGACAAGGTTCCCTTTATTACATTTAATTAAATTGTGATTTCTAAGAAAATAAAAAATATAAGCTCCGGGATGTTCAAGTCTACTATGCCACGTTGAGGAGGACATGAAAGCTAGAGATATGTGATGATTGACACTAGCAGTGGACGTGGATAGAAAAGGATAGAGGTCCCCCCACACTATTAGATCTCGTAATAAGTCTCCCCGTACGTAGGTCCTTTACAGAAAAACCAAACGGGTCAAAATCAATGGATACAGAATTATTGGTGACAAATTTTCTAACAAAGATTAGGTTCTTGGTAATGTTAGGGGCATATAGGATATTTTTAAAGGAGAAGTGGGGTTGCGGTGGTGGAGTTAGTGTATGGCCAAACCCTTAAATTAGAATGTGATGACCATTTCCGACCATAATGGAATGAAGAGTATTTAAATTGCGCAGTTGAGGAAGATTACCAGAATTATTGATGAGGTGAGACGTGGCCCCCGTATCCATATACCACGCATCATCGGGCTGCTAAATTTTTAAAGAACCGAAAGCATGGCCCAAATCCGTTGGATTGAGGTTGGGAGATTGTTGTTGGGCCGCTGTGTAGTGGGCCTGGTGGCTGGAAATAGTCTCAGTGTTGCTGGGCCGCTGTGTAGTGGGGCTCGGCGGTGCCCACTGTTGCTGCTAGGCCTGGCCTGGAAAGGGGTCGGTCGACTGTGCACACTATTGTCGGGCCGCGGTGTAGTGGGCCTCGGTGATGCCCACTATTACTGTCGGGCCTAACCTGGAAAGGGGATGGTTGACGGGGCCCAGTGCCCAAGGACGTGGGCTGGCCCACTGTGTCGGGTACTAGGCTTGAGGCCGATCATTTTTTATGTCGGGTGTTGAGGAAGAGGAAGCGGGGGAAGTTATGTGGGCCGCGGGTGAAGCTATTATGGTAGCCGAAAAATGGTAGAAAAATATTGGGTTTGGTGTTGCCGTATATCAACGGTATAGTAACGGTATACATGTCTGGTTGGACGATGTGGCTCAAGTTGGCTGTATATCCCCTGTATATCAGATGTATATGGGCGAGAAAGGGGAATATGAGGGCTGGTGGGCAGTATATCTCGGTATATCAGTGGTATACAAGGTTCTTTTATAAGAAGAGGAGAGATGGGGGCCGTATATCTCGATATATATGGGTATACATGCTTGTTTTAAGAGGAAGATGAGCACGGAGGAGCAGTGGTATATGGTGAGTATACATCTGATATTTTGCAGGAAGAGTGAGGCGGAAAAGACTGGTATGGCGGCCAACACTAGAGTTTAGGGTAGGGAGGGATTTTTGGCTCTTGATACCATGTAGAATAGTGTAAATCTCTTTGATTGGAGTCCTCTTATTAATGTAATATATATATATATATATATAGTGTGTACAATTGTAGTCCTAATGAAATTAAGATCTCCATTTTACATTAATTACACTAAAATATTAATTATAGAATATCTTGTGAATATATGGATGTAATTATGGATATATAAGAATGTGGTCGTGCATAACTATGTATTAGCCAATACACACATACACATACATACCAACAACATTAATCAGAGCCACTGGCTGGCCTTGTACAAGGAATAATGGGATACATCATACATGTCCAAGCAAACGATCAAAAACCAGAAAATATAAATCACACAATTTGCCAGAACATGTTATAGATTATATATTAGATACTTTAGGACTTCTATAATGATATGCTAATTTGATTATGATTTATGAATAAAGTGAAAAGGTTGATTAACAAATTATACAAATAGATAAAGTGGAGATATGGAAAAAAGAAGAGCAATTCCATAAAATTTTACAAAGCAAAGAGCTAGGGTAATTGCCTGATTCAGCATTCATGGTTCGAGCACGTAGTGAAGCCTCAGATAATTGGGTCATGGACAGAGTGTTACTAAAAAATTAGAGGAAGAGACACAGTTATTAATTGAAAAGAATTTAAATAGATGCCTTATATATGAGACTTTTCCTTGTATAAAGCTTCCTGCATCGATAAATAAAAATCTTATAAAATACTTATATTGACTATAAGTTCTCCTATACCAAAACTCAATTTCGAATTTGCTGCTCCACAATTTATATCATTCAACATGTGTGAGGTGCGTGGCTACTTCTCGAGCAATATAATTAGCAAATCGTTTTGTATTTTGTATTTGGATTTAATGGAGCTCTAACATAAATTGAGTAGATTTTACATGTCAAAATATTTTGGAAAAAATATCCAAATTTATCTCTCTATTATTTACTATGGTTTAATTTAAAATTTCCCTCCATTATACTATAAGTTGGAGCTAGATCTGTCAGAGTTAATTGATAGAGAATACGTAAATATTCTGTAATTATTATTTTAGTGTAATTATGTAAAGTAGATATCGCCATGTGATTAAGATTACAATTGTAAACACATATATATATTGTATTAATGAGAAGATTCCGGACAAGGAAAATCACACTATTCTATATTAATAACATATACTCCCTCCGTTCATTTTTACTTATCCAGTATATTAAAAATAAATTTTCACTTTTACTTGTCACTAAGAGAAGACCATTTCTTTTTTCCTGTTTTACCCATAATATTAATTACTCCTTCCAAATTATTTTTCAAGTTCATTAAAATTATACACCTATTAATATGGGTATCATGGTAAATTAAGCACTTCATTTATTATTTTTAAGGAGTATTAGACAATTTGTTAAATGCCTAAGGGCAAGGTTATGAATAACCTGGGTTAATAACCGATGGTAAAATTAAGATATGTCGTATCGCAGATGATCGTTTAAAAAATTCATTTTCCTTTCTTTTCTTTTGTTACTTTTTGGCATTTGGTATATCTGAAACCTTTTGAATGGCTACTTTGTATTTACACCGAATAGGTTCACTGAAGCGGATAAAGCACTTTTTAGTAAGAGTTTCTTCAGTTTTAAAATTTAAAAATCTGAAATCAATAATTAAAGATCGAAAAATCTTATCCATTCCATCACGATTCTTTAATATGTAAAAACAAATGTTCACTTGGATCAATGTCATTACCGTAGCCTTATAAACTGTGTTTAGCATGTTTTTCTTATGATTTTTACGAAATGTTATGTTATTTTCTTTCATTGGGTGAGTTTAGTTGACAAAGATCAAGAGAGTGAATCATTGCACTCTTCAGCATATTAAAGGATATTTTGAGGCTGACAGTAAATAATTTATTGTTTTGAAGTTGAGTTGATTAATCTTGAATAATGAACTGAGTATATTATATTACACATAAGGACAGCAGACAACTGATGATTTAATATGAGTTCTCTTGAAAATTTTGGTTGCATGGCAGGTTGCTCTATAATATAATTTTATGGGTCAAATTGTAACGTAAATACGTAGTACTCCTAATACACATCTAATTTCTTTTTCTCTTTTGTTCGGCGGCTAAGGGACGATTTATAGTGACAGATCCCGCCAGTCGCAGATTCAGTAAAATTCAATGCTTCATTAATAATGTTGAACGTTATGGTAGTGGATGCAACTCTTTGGCGGTAGGTTTATCCGAATTCAATATCTTTTACGCGGCTGCGAATATATATATATATGTGAAAATTCACTAAAAATTCAACCAACATCTTATCTAAATTCATAATTTAATTCTTTATGAATTTTGTGTTTAAAATCTCAAATATCGTATTCATCAAGTATAAATCATGAATTTGCCTGATCAATCTTAACTCAGAATATAAACCATTAAAAATCTCTATTTTCTCATTGATTTTCCACTAAAAAAAGTTCAGTGATTATTTCTCACTGAATGTCGGTGGAAAAAATTTAAATAGTAGTGCTTTCATGTGAAAAAATTTCAACGTTTTCCAACGTCTCAATGGGAGCCCGTTTTCACAATTCATTTTCCTAGTGTGCTGTTTCGGTGGAAATGAGATGGGAAAATCATGTTTTATAACACAAATTTTTCACTAAATATCGATGGAAAAAATCTTTATTTCTATTAATGGTTTAGATATAATTAAATATACAATTTGAAAAATTACCTTTTTCAACTTTAGAATCTATAATATCTAACTTTTGAATTCGTCACCTTTTGGAGCAAATGCACACCTCCTGAATGTATCAAAAGACATTAGAACTAGTAACTCTTACTTTTGTGTGTCCTAAGGTTACCAATTAATTAAATGTTGTAGTAAAGACAGAAGATACTAGTAGTCAAAATTCTTGATGATGTGTTTATCGTAGTGGTTGGTATGGCAATTTAACACGTTATTGCCACCTCAGTTATTTAATAAAATATCCAGCTTGTCATGAATATGTGTCACGGTTTATAGAAATTCATGCATGTATATGTTGTCTTCAATAAATTAAAGATACTGCTTGCATTGCATCTCCGAGAAGACATCTCATTTCTTCTATATACTTTGTTAGAATTGTCAAATGAACGGGTTAAATTTAGTGGCAGAAACATGAATTTCATTTAGGAAATTAAAAAAAATGCTCTCTCGTACTTGAGAGATTCAATAATTTATATAAGCGTAAAAAATATTTTCACTCATATACATGATACGCTTTTTCGATGAAGGAAATTCAGTTCGATGAATTTGACTTTATCACTGATTGGATTATGACTCGTTCTTAACCTATTTTGGCATAACTCACGTGGACCGAAGAAAACTCTGAGCGAGTATAATTATGATTCATTTATTGACTTGACCTGTTTTGACAAGTTCAACTTAATCTCAACACATATTTAATACCAAATTTATTAGTACTTTTTTGTTTTAGCTGCCCAACGTGTTAATTTTCTTCAAAGAGACTTCTTTTGTTCAATCCATTTGCTCTTGTGTTTCTTTTTGAAGTTTCCATCCAACTAAAAGAAGCCAATTTATACTCAAACTCACCAGTGTTGAATTGTAAACCCTCATATATTATTTTCTTATTTCACTTAAATGTATGTCCTAGTGCATTGATTAAACATAAATATAGAGATTCACATGGGATGATGCTAGCGCAATAGTTTGGCTCATGGGGATCTGATTTTTATTCAACGTAATAATATATTAGTTTTCGATACAATAATAATTATTAATACCAATATTAATGATTATTATCATTGTAATTAATTAATATCTTGTAAATATGATAGCATGTAAAATATTTAATAGGAAGATTAGTAATCTTATCACTACCATTAGAGAGATATTTAGGCATGATCATTAGGTTGTATATTTGTATAACCACATTATTGTGGAGGAATAAGAGGAGGAAATATTATTCTTACATGGTATCAAGAGACTAAAAATATCCTACCCTAAAACACACTATCCAATCGGCCAACACCACCCCCCTGCAGATTTCTTTGTGTTCTTTCTTGTTCATCTTCCATTATTGTTCTTCATATTTTTTTGGTCCAAGTTTATCAACAATGTCTGACTCCAAGAATAATTTTCATCCAGCCTTTACCGTTTTAAACATTAAAACACATGTTTCCATCACTCTTGAGATGAAAAAAGTCCACTATGCAACTTGGGCAGAACTTTTTAAGATTTATTGTCGTTCCTACCGGGTTATTCATCATATAATCCCATTGGAAAATGGAAAAGGAAAGGAGTTAATGACCGATGATGACAAAGAACTCTGGAAAACTCTTGATGCCAGAGTTCTCTCTTGGATTTATGCAACAATCTCTTCGGATTTGTTACACACAATAATGGAACATGATTCTACAGCCATGGAGGCTTGGAATCGGTTGCGAGACATTTTTTAAGACAATAAAAACTCCCGCGCCGTAACTTTAGAACAAGAATTCTCCACCATTGATATGGCGGATTTTTCAAATGCGTCGACATATTGTCAACGCCTTAAAGTCTTGTCGGATCAACTTAAAAATGTTGGTTCTCCGGTTACCAACAATCACTTGGTTTTACAAATGGTTGTCGGTCTTACCGACGCCTATAGCGGTGTGGGCACACTCATCCGACAAAGCAACCCTCTTCCTTTATTTTATCAAGCACGTTCGATGCTTATACTTGAAGAGACAGGATTTTCCAAAAAGGCCGCCACCGTCTCTAATTCCGCCATGATGGCTACCCCTCAAATGACGGTACTATCCATTTTGAACCCACACAACAAAATCGTGGACAAAAGGAAAGAATGGTAATAAAAATCGGGATGGAAATCGTGGAAATAATAAAAATGGAGGCCACCGGAATTCCAATGGCGGCGGCGGCAACTCCTGTAGAACCTCCACCGGTGGACAGCAGCAGTGGCAGCCCCACGGCGGACCAACCCAGTGGGCCTGGCAGTGGCCGTAGGATGTGCCATCGTGCCCCTACCCAACAAGAAACTGGGCCAGGCCTAATTACCGCCCCACTGTTTCAGCCACGGTCGGTCCAAACAATGTTAGGCATGACAGTTTTGGGCCCAGGCAGTCTTCACGCAGCAATAGTAACGACCCAAGCAGTGTTGGGCCAGTGACCAACCAATGGCAGGAGGCCCATTCCACAATGACGAGCCTAACCGACATTGAATCCGCCATGCACACTCTCGGACTTAATCCACCCGATGCAAATTGGTATATGGACTCCGGAGCGACGTCTTACATGACGTCCTCCCAAGGTAATCTCTCCTCCTATTTTAATTTGAGAAAAAATAATGATATAATTGTCGGAAATGGTCATTCTATTCCAATTCGGGGTTATGGTTTTACTAATTTGTCACTACTAAATCCACCACTGTCCTTAAAGAATGTCCTTCATGCTCCACAATTAATTAAAAACTTGGTATATGTTAGAAATTTTACTACTGACAATTGGGTATCTGTTGTTTTTTACCCTTTTGGATTTTCCGTGAAGGATTTTCAGACCTGGAATCTTATCATGAGATGTGATAGCCAAGGCGAGCTCTACCCAATAACATCACCTATACAACAATTCAAGTTACCATTTTCTTTTGCAGGATTAACCTCTTCAGTCTGGCATGAAAAGTTGGGTCTTCCGGAGCACATGTTTTAGCCTCCCTAAAGCAAAATAATTTTATTTCCTGTACTCAACAGTTAAATAAATGTCATTCATGTCCGCTGGGTAAACAAGTTAAATTGTCATTTGTTTCCTCTAATTCATGCACATTTGATATTATTCACTGTCATATCTGGACTTCCCCTATTTTGATCTCTTCGGGCGATATATATTATTTGCTTCTGTTAGATGACTACTCTAATTTTCTGTGGACATATCCCTTATCTAAAAAATCACAAGTGTTTTTACTTTTCTAAAATTTAGAGTTTTCATCAAAACCCAATTTGAACGGAAAATCAAGAATATTCAGTGTGATAATGGTAGGGAGTTTGATAATCGCTAGTTTTGGGATTTTTGCAATACTAATGGTTTAAATTTCTGTTTTTCATGTCCACACACATCCTCCAAAAATGGGAAGGCGGAACGTAAAATACGAACCATCAACAACATTGTCCGAACATCCCTTGTCCATGCCATCCTACCCCCTCGTTTTGGCACCATGCACTACAAATAGCCACATATTTATTAAATATACTCCCACAAAAGAACTTGTCTTACCAAGCTCCACTAAAAATCCTTTACCTACGAGATCCTTCTTACTCTCATTTACGGGTATTCGGGTGTTTATGCTATCCTCTTTTTCCATCAACTACAATCACCAAACTTCAACCCCGGTCCACTCCGTGTATTTTCTTGGGCTATCTGCCAAATCATCGAGGTTACAAATGTTACGACTTATCTTCAAATAAAATAATTATAAGTCGTCATGTAATTTTTGATGAAACGAGTTTCCCATTTGACAAAATACAAAAGTCTGGACCCCACACATATGATTTTCTTGATGATCGCCGACCCCCGTACTTAACCCAATTTTTTTCCCAGCCCACTATTTCAGGTACCGCAAGGGAATTGGGCCAACTAGGCCCCAAAATAGTGGCCCAACCACAAGACAATTCAGTCCAGCAGTCTAGGCCTCCAGTTCCAAGGCCCAATGCTCCTCATACACCAAGTCTGGTTGCCAAGCCCGCTGTCTCGGTACCACAACCTGATAGTGGCTTGGGCCGAGGCCCATTATCCACCCAGCAGCCAGATAGTTCTCTTTCCTGGACCCATAATTTTTCCACCGACCCGTTACCCGAAGCCAACACGGCATTCACAAGCCCAACACCAAATATAACCTACACTCTCAAATCTCAAAATCACCATTATCCCGTAATTCTGTGTCTGCTCTTCATGACCCGAATTGAAAATTGGCCATGGACGATGAATTCAATGCTCTTATTAAAAATAGGACGTGGGATTTGGTACCTCATCCACATAATGCTAATATAATTTGGTCTATGTGGATTTTTAGTCACAAAGAAAACTCTGATGGTTCTTTTGAGCGGCATAAAACTCGTCTTGTAGGTGATGGAAAAACACAACGTGTTGGCATGGATTGCGGTGAGACGTTCAGTACAGTGGTCAAACCGGCAACTATCAGAACAATACTTAGTTTGGCTCTCTCAAAGGATTGGCAACTTCATCAATTAGATGTCAAAAATGCCTTCCTCCACGGTGAACTAAATGAGACGGTATACATGTACCAACTGTTGGGGGTACATAGACTCTAAATACCCTAAACATGTGTGCCTCCTCAAAAAGTCATTATATGGTCTGAAGCAAGCTCCCAATGCATGATACAAACGGTTTGCGGATTTTATTTCACATATTGGTTTTTCAAACAGTCGTTTCGATCACTCTCTATTTATTTACCGTCAGGGTAATAATATTGCTTATCTTCTCTTATATGTGGATGATATTATACTGACTACCTCATCAGATGCTCTTCGAAATAACATCATGTCACAGTTTGGCTCTGAATTTGCAATGAAGGACCTAGGTCCACTACACTATTTTTTTTGGCATAACAGTGACACGACATGCATGTGTTTTGTTTCTCTCCCAAAAGAAGTATGCAACAGAGATTGCGGAAGAGTTGTCATGTCCTCCTATAAACTATCCGCAACTCCAGTGGACACTAAATCCAAATTGAGTGAATCTTCCGACAAGCCTTTTGCCGACCCTACACTTTATCGCAGCATGACAGGAGCACTGCAGTATCTAACTTTCACCAGACCAGATATCTCGTATGCTATGAAACAAGTGTGCATTTTATGCATAATACGATGGACGACCATATGCATGCCCTGAAACGCATTGTGTGATATATACAGGGTACTTTTGAATACGGCCTACACTTGTATCCATCGTCTACATCCATATTAGTCTCCTACACAGATGCAGACTGGGGTAGATGCCCAGACATGAGACGCTCCACCTCCAGTTATGGTATTTTTCTTGGCGATAACGTGGTCTCTTGGTCATCAAAAAGACAAGCCACATTATCCAGATCAAGTGCCGAAGCAGAATACAGAGGTGTTGTCAATATTGTGTCTGAATCTTGTTAGCTTCACAATCTTCTTCTTGAGCTTCACTGCCCGATTCCGAAAGCCGCTTTGGTGTATTGTGATAACATTAGTGCTATCTACATGTCCGGCAATCCAGTCAATCACCAACACACGAAACATATTGAGCTGGATATCCATTTTGTCCGTGAAAAGGTGCCACGTGGTCAAGTGCGGGTGCTACATGTCCCCTCGCGCCTCTTGAAGATTTTGGACAGTCTCAACATCCGTTTGCGTCCCGCTTCAACTGTGGGGGAGTGATAGAATAATAATTATTAATACCAATATTAATGATTATTATCATTGTAATTAATTAATATCTTGTAAATATGGTAGCATGTAAAACATTTATTAGAAAGATTAGCAATCTTATCACTACCATTAGGAAGATATTTAGGCATGACCTTCTTCCTATCATTAGGTTGTATATTAACCACATTATTCGGGAGAAATAAGAGGGGGGAAATATTATTCTTACAGTTTTATATATGTGACAGCCTCTAAAATGTTTTAGGATTTTAGTCATATATATTATTTTATTTATTTTTAACAAGTTCTAATTAAATCAATTCTCACTTAACCAAATCTGAGAGGGCACATTATTGTGTAATAAACGAATGGCCCTAATTCTTCAAGCTGATTAAACATACAATTACCGAATAAGAGAAGGTCATGAAATGAGGACGACTTTATATCTATCATTAGGCTATGAATTAATTAGTTGGCCGAATGTTGGGTACTTAATTTAATTATCAGACCTAATATGCAGAGATGATCATGACATGTAGTTTGATACTACAAGGAAGAAGAGTAATGATCAAGACGTGCTTATAATTAATCTTCTAACGTATTTCCTTGTAATATATAATCGTTCTATATTTTTATATTCAACAGTTTTATGAGTTCAATGAAATTTATTATTTTCTGTTAGAACTATATCTATACATATGTTTAAAAAAATGTATACATACAAGAGAATCTAACACTTATTAAAATACCCCGTTCAAAATTAATCAACACAGTCCTCTTATTCAGAAAGTTATGCACAAATAAGGTAAAGAATGTGTTTTTTTAATTTGTTCTAATATATAAATTTTTGAATTCTTTGGCACAGAGAAATACTGGTTCAAATGTTAAGTTGCTAGTTTTGTATTTTCTTAAACCTCTAATCAAAATTCTTAGCTTGGCCACTGTTTGTGGTGCTGAGTGCATTATTAGCTCTTGGAGAATATAAATATTAATTCCTGATTAATTTGATTTCATTGTATTTAATAATAGGAGGTAGAGTAACATGCATTGATGACCAAGTTAATGATTATAGGTTTGATTAGGACGACAAACCATGATTAAAATTATGAAGTTTAATTCGGGAACTCTTGCGTGGTGACACCTTTATAGTCTATAGAAATAGACTAATGAAATCAACTAAAATCATAAGATGCTGTTTGTCTATTTACTCATGTATAAAAAATGAATTTGCAAAAAAAATATATAATATGAATTTAAGTTATGTATAGTGATAGTGTAAGTATGTTATTATACTAACGACAAAAAAATATCTTTAATAGCCAATTAGTTACACTATTTTTATTAAATTACTAATTAATGCTTATCAAGAAATTTACATATAAGAGATTGTAATAAGTACTCAGAAGTTGATGACTCAAATAGCTTGTAATTAAAGTCATCAGTCATTATAACTTGTATTGTGTAATTTAGAGAACTAATTAACAAAAGCTTCCATATAGAAGACGACCTCAAGTGAGTTTATGAACATGACTTCTCACCTAATATAAGATGTATCAAATTCAAGAAAATATGCACTAAAAGAATAATTAAGGATGGACAATTTATATAGCTAAATATAAATAAAACTACCTGTTGTGTAAAAAAATTATTTAATGACGAATTAGCAATGAATCATTCAAAAGTCATATTAGCTACGGGCTATACAGACGACAAATTAGCGATAAATTTTATATTAATTCCTATTTCTTTGTTTATAACGATACAAAACCATGTACGCAAGTAACACATAAAATTTAATCAATGCTGTTTGGTACATTATTATTCACCTGTATAACAACATATATCATATGATGACAAAATAAATTGAATCCTCAGAGTTTCTCTATTAAACCATAATAGTAACTAGGATGCTGACATAGATCATCAGTACAAGATACAAAGTACTTAATTAATTGTCAAGTTCACTTTGTCTAATTAATCACTCATTAGACCTAAGTATAATTGTCAAAGTAAAGGAAATTTGGCTCCTCTCCATTATATATTCTCTCCATTTTCTCAAGTGCATATTTAGATGAGTGACACTTGTCATATTTGAAATTTAAAGATCTGGATTAAATTAATTTAACAAGCATTTTAATCATAGTTAAAGAATATATTTTGGAAAAAAATCTCATCTTTCTCAAATTTTGGCTCCTCATAAATATCATCACTTCAATTATACTTTCTGAATTATTTTAAGATAAAACACTATCTTTTTTATTTATTACCGTTGAAATCTGGTAAACTATCTTTGACAGAAAAAAATAAAAATATCACTTATGTTGAGTAAAAAAATCAGTATTTAGTGAATAGAATTACGCCAACTTGAAAGAAAAAGGGAGAGGAAAGAAAATAGTGTACAGTAATAGTATTTGTAAAATGTTTGGTATAGTGTGCGTTTAAAGATGAGGTTATCTCCTTTTTTCTTAATTATCGTGCTGCTTCTTTACCCCATGTGTTTTTTTTTGTTTTTTGTTTTTGATAATCCAGGTTTCCAGGCTTGTGCCTGACTACTTCATTGGTATTACCCAGACGTCCTGGAGATGATTGGACCGGTCCTTCAGCACCCCACCACCAGATAAATCGCGGGATGTGCACACATGGTCAGTGTCTGCTTGCGTCCAACGAATCAATGCTACAAGGTTGACCCCCCCACAGGCCCCATCCACAAGGCTTGGCGGAGACCGAACCCACACTGCAACATGCCCGCGCGGCTTTTAGCGCCCAGGCTTTACCCCATGTATGTGCCCCGGAGGACGATATCCGGAGGGGAGAATCGAACTTGCGACCCTAAGGCCGCAAAGTTGACTCCCTGCCAGCAAGCTGACCCCACTGGATTCTTTACCCCATGTGTGATTTCATTAAATCTTGATCTTTGGTTTAGTTTGGTCAGATAATTAAAAAAAACGAGAGTGTTCTTAACTTTAGATTAGGCCAATGACACTAACGGGGATGTAAAACATATATTATGAAAATAATGATATTAATGAGTTTGAGGAAGATGAGATTGTTTTCTAAAATATATTCTTTAACTATAATTAAATATTTATTAAATTAATTTAATCTAGACCTTTAAATTTAAAATATGACAAGTATCACTCATTTAAATATGCAGTCCGCAAAACAGCTGGTTGAAGCATGACAAGGGGAGAATACTTTGAATGAATGTTGAATGAGAATTGGGATAGGAACTGCTACTGGCGGATCTTTGCCTAGAACCGAAGCTGACCTTTAGCTAGCCGACCATGTGCCAAAAGTTTATACTGGCATTTCAGCAGGGGAAATGAAAGAAGATGTAACGGAGAGGATTCAAATCCTATTAAAACCAACAGTAATTGTCGTCACGTGGTATCTACTTGTTTTACTCTCCACCAGTTGTCACCAATGTTTATTTTATTTTAATATCATTTCAAGAATTTTCTTTTTCTATATATAACCACTCCATTACTACTCTACTTTGCAATTCTTGATTTGGTTCTTTACTTTATTCCTTGCTTTAAAGTTTTTTTATTTTGAGCTTGTTCTTCATTTATTCTTGCTTTGTTTAATTTCATTTAGATATTATGGAGAATCCATTGCATTTAAAGTCATTGAATCACATATCAGTAGTATGCAGATCTGTTGAAAAATCTCTTGATTTTTACCAAAACATTCTTGGATTCTTTCCAATTAGGAGGCCTGGTTCTTTTAATTTTGATGGAGCTTGGTGAGTACTAATTAACTAAACTAAATTAATGTTTTAATAAGCTGGTTAAATCTTTGTTTTCAATTTGATAAACAACATTAAGGTACTAATTGTACATGTTGATTAACTACTAATGACTTTTTCAGGTTGTTTAATTATGGAATTGGCATACATCTTTTGCAATCTGAGGATCCAGAGAATATGCCCAAGATTAGCTCCATTAATCCCAAGGACAATCACATTTCCTTCCAGGTACACAACTTAAAAGTGATAAATTCTTTACTTGTTTGATCGCATAGTATTCTCCGTGGAATTCGATCCCGACTCATAGTTGGGTAAATTATATTGCATACGATCATATACACTTTTTCGCTTGAGGAGTGGATTTGGACGTTATCATCCATTTAATCCAATTTAAAATGAAAAATGAACATATATATATACATATATAAACTACTACTAGTATATAAGATTTATGACTTCCATATACTCATTTTGAAGAAAAAACATACTCATAAAAGCTAGGCATCTTTCAATGAACCTTCCCCTGCCATTACACCAAGGTTGAAGAGATGTATATGATAACAGCAAGGATTGAAAATATTGTCTTTCAACCGTTACATTTTCAATGAAATTCTTTAAATTTTGGTTATATGGTCCTATACAAATGAAAGGTACTCCCTCAATTTAATTTGATGTGTCTTAGTTTGACTATGTGCGAATTTTAAAGAAGAGAGACTTTTGAATAAGTTACGACATGTGATTTGAATTTTATCTCTTAAATATGTCAGGTGTGATATTGAAATTAAAAAGTTACGGAATATAAATGTGTCATTCGTTCGGTCTAAAAATAATAATAAAATACATAAGTTAAAATAAAGGGAGTAGAGATTACTTGGCTTATTGGGACATGAATGTTACCAAATGTTCACATGAGAACCATATTTTTGTGTCAACAACACTATAGTAGACATATATACTAATCCAACACTGAAAAAGAATTTATGTTTTGAGTGGTGAAAATCACTAACTACTACATATCATTAATAAAAGGATGATTGGTCTGGTGCACTAAGCTTTTGTTATGGGCGACGTGAAGGTTCGGACCATATATAGTCAATAGATCAAATGTGATTTAGCTTTTCTCCGGATTTTCTGCCTAATGAAAACTTAGTGCATCGAGCTGGCAATTTGAACTAAATTGACCTAGTGTTTATTGCAGTGCGAGAGTATGACAACAGTGGAGAAAATGCTAAAAGAGATGGAAATAGAATACATAAAGAGCAGAGTTGAAGAAGGTGGCATCTACGTTGATCAACTATTCTTCCATGATCCAGATGGTATGATGATCGAGATCTGCAACTGCGATAACTTGCCGGTGATTCCACTTTCCGGCGAAACAGTTCTCCGGCCATGCTCAACTCTCCACTGCAGCATGCAGCAGAACAAATTTCAACAGCTAGTCTAAACAAAAGTTAAAAGTAAGGAAAAGAGTTCAAATTTTTCCTTTGTACTATTTGAAATTGCTCTATTTTACCCTCCGGTATACTTTTGATCGATCCATACCTTCGTCGTTAGAAGATCGTTTCGTATTTGTCCTTCCTATTAACGGTGCTCAGATTCCAACAACGTGAAATGAGTGGGGACTTTATGCGTCCAAATTTTCAGATAAAATTCACAAGTAGTCAACTTTCATGTAATTACAAAATAGCTATTGTCATGTCATGGAGTACGGAGTTTGAAATTTCGCAGATGAAACTCTAGAAAATTGTCCGTCCCAATTGTGGAATTTCAAATTCCATGACAGTAACTATTTTTTAATTACAAGGTTGAAAAGTGGTTAGCCCATGCTATTACTACTAATATTTTCAAAAAAGAAGTTCAAATTTATCCTCAATTTTTTACTATGGTACAAAAATTATCTTCATTAGAGCTCCGTAAGGGTCAAGGATAAAAATATACTCTCTTTTTTTCCCTTATAGCAGGATAATATTAGATAAAAGATTTAAGGGATCAGGGTAAAGTTATTCAATTTTGACTAGTACAAAAAAGTTTGACCTTTTCCCTTATTTTGACATTTTGCAGGAGCATGCAGTTTCCACTTGGTGTTCAATATGTTGAATCCATTTTTGTATCTCTGTGTATCATATTCAGTGAGTGCAGGTTTGTTGAAAAAGAGGAGGTAGAGAGATTCTCAAGTTTAACATGGGATATATGCTTTTTGGTCTTGTCTCTGTTTATTTGAAAGTGTTAAGGTTTTAATAATCTATATTTTATTCTCAAGGTAACATGTACTACTATATATGTGTATCATTTTAAGATAATGGAATTCAAAAACTAGAAAGAAAAGAAGCCGAGCTTATGCGATCATCTCATATAAAAGTTTAACTCATTGGAAAGTAACAAAGTTATTAAAATAAGAATAAAAAATTTAATCGATACAAATTTCGAATTTGAACTATGAGATTAGAATTTTTTTTTTTTATGCATTACAAAAAACTACCGAACTGCATGGAATTAAAATTAACAAATTTTGATGGTTTTTGACGCCCATAATTTGTTGTCATGACATTATTTTTTAACAAGAACATAGATGAGCCAAACTTCTACTAAAGGTAAAGTTAAATCTTTTTGGAAAGTACAAAGATAAATCTACTTTTTCCAATTTAATAACAGTTGGAAAATATCACGAAGAAATGGGAACCTTTGGGCCTGACCTCTATCATGTACAGTAGCATCTTTGTCTCAAATTCTTTGAAAGGACATAAATCTCTTTCGTCCAATTAACAACCAACAAAAGAAATAGAAATAAGGAAAAGCAAATGGCCCTTATGAAAGTGTCAAATTTAACACAAGAAAGAAACAGTGCTGAAATTTTGAAAATATTAGAGAGAATATTATAGTTTAAACATTTGACTGGTTTCTTACATAATATTAATATTATTAAATATACTCGATATACATAGGATATACACGTTATATTAATATTGTTAAATATACTCGATATACATAAGATATACACGTTATATACGTGTATATCCTATGTATATTGGGATGCTCTCGGTTAGGATAGTGTACACAGTTTTGGTCTCCTTATTGTACATGGTTTTGTATAGTTGTAGTGTACCTTAATTAGTCTTGTACTCTTACCATAATTGTATAGTTAGTCTCCAAATAGAATAAGGATTTCGGAGTAGAATAGGAATAGGATTTTCCTATTTATGGAAATATATAAAGTGTATATATACTTTCAATTAATGAAAATAATCAAGGGATTATTTCTTTCATGGTATCAGAAGTCTAGGACTAAAATTGCTTCCGCTCTTCTCCAAAACTTCTCTCGGTTTTTCGTGCCCCTTCTCGGCCAAAAATTGCATCGATTTCTGTGCCCCTTTCTCTGATTTTGTGTTAAATTTTACCTCATCTCTTCTCAAATTTTCTACAAAATCACCTATTGTTCTTTCGTTATGTCGACGACAAAGAGCACGTTTTATCCTGCCCGTGTTGTTTCTAACATCAAGAATCACATACCTCTCATTTTTTAAATAGAAAACGTCCAATACGCGACATGGGCCGAGTTATTTAAAATTCACGCTCGCTCGTATCAAGTCATCCATCACATAATCCCAACGGCTTCTGAGGATACGGAGGTGCCTCAACGTGAGGATGATCCTAAGTTGTGGACAACGCTTGATGCCACTGTCCTTCAGTGGATTTATTTCACTATCTCTATTGACATGTTGCAGACGATTATTGAGCCAGACGCTACGACAATGGCTGCTTGGGATAGGCTGCATGACATATTCCAAGATAATCAGAATTCCAGAGCTGTTACTCTTGAGCAGGATTTTTCCCACGTCAACATGGAAAATTTTCCGAATATTTCAACGTATTGCAAAAGGTTGAAGGAATTGGCGGACCAACTCCGCAACGTTGGTGCGCCTGTTAGTGAAGATCGTCTGGTTCTACAGATTGTTACTGGCCTCTCTGAGGCATTTAGTGGCGTTGGGACCCTACTTCGTCAAAGTAACCCTCTCCCAACGTTCTATCAAGCCCGCTTCATGCTTACTTTGGAAGAGGCCAGATTGGCTAAAAAGGCAGCTACCGGGGCAAGTCCCGTGGTCATGATGACGTCCTCCACAAATTCTCCAGGGTGTGTTGATAATTCGGGCCAAAATCGTGCTCACGGTGGCGGCAAGAATACTAGGAAAAATAATGGAAGAAACCGCGGTGGCAACGTCAGCAGTACCGACGGCAGTAGGCCCCACCCCATCAACAGTGGGCCTCAGCCCCACTGATCCCAGCCTTGGGCCCCCTGGCCTTGGTCCCCCTGGCTGTGGGCCTGGACCAGTAGGTAGTGGCCCAACAATCTCAGTTTTTCAGCGCCTCCAGCCCACGATAATTGGGCCCAATTTCAGCCTTCTTTTCGGCCCAGCTACTCCAACCCAATCTCGGTCCAGCGATCCAGTGGGGTACCGGGTCAGCAGGGAGCTAGGCCTAGGCCCCACCAGGCCCATCATGCAATGGGCCCCACTTTTACCGACATCGAAGTCGCGATGCACACACTTGGAATAAATCCTTCGGATCCAAATTGGTACATGGACACCGACGCCACTACTCACGTGACATCCGATTCAGGTACTCTCTCGTCTTATTCCAATTTGAGCAACAAACGTGGTATAATTATTGGTAATGGTAATTCAATTCCAATTCGTGGTTATGGTCATAAAACATTGTCTCCCCCTCATCCACCCCTTATTCTGAAAAATACCCTTCACGCTCCAAAATTGATTAAAAATTTGGTGTCTGTTCGAAAATTCACCAATGATAATTCTGTGTCCATAGAATTTGATCCATTTGGGTTCTCTTTGAAGGATTTCAAAACGGGGAGCCCTATTATGAGGTATGATGGTAGGGGAGATATTTATCCTATCACGTCATATTCCAGTCCATTGAGTCAAGCCTTGCCGTCAGCGTTTGCAGTCCTTGCTCCTTCCTTGTGGCATGCTCGTCTAGGTCATCCAGGATCGTCTATTTTATCTTTCTTAAAGAACAACAATTTTATTTCTTGTAAGGGTGAGCGTCGCACTCCGAATTGACAATCTTGTTCTTTAGAGAAAATAGTTAAGTTGCCATTTGCAGACTCTAATTCTCATACTTTAATGTCATTTGATATTATTCATAGTGATCTATGGACGTCTCTGTTCTTAGTTCTTTGGGTCATCGGTATTATGTTCGTTTTTTGGATGATTATTCTAAGTTTTTATGGACTTTTTCGATAGCGAAAAAATCTCAAGTTTTTTCTATCTTCTTAAAATTTAGAGCATTCATTCGAACTCAATTCGAACGGAAAATTAAAAATATACAGTGTGATAATGGAAAAGAATATGACAATAGGGTGTTTCGGGAATTCTGTGCTAATAATGGGATAAATTTTCATTTTTCTTGTCCTCATACGTCTTCATAAAATGGGAAAGTCGAACACAAAATTCGTATCATAAATAACATTGTCCGAACTTTATTGGTTCATGCTTCCGTACCCCCGTCTTTTTGGCATCATGCACTACAAATGGCTACATATCTCCTTAACATAATTCCTTCCAAAGGTTTGACATATTCCCCCCCCCCCCCCCTTAAATTTTATAAATTAAGACTCCTTCATATTCCCATCTTCAAGTCTTTGGGTGTTTGTGTTATCCGTTATTTCCGTCCACCACAATTAACAAACTTCAATCCCGGTCTACTCCGTGTGTGTTTTTGGGTTTTCCGTCTAATCATCGTGATTACAAATGCTTTGATTTATCCTTTAATAAAATCATCATTAATAGCCAAGTAATTTTTTATGAATCCCAATTCCCATTTGCAAAAGTGAGTTATCCCGTGCCTAGTTCGTATAATTTTTTGGATGATGGTATATCCCCGTATATTATTCCACATTTCTCGAATGTATCCCGTACCCAAAATTCTCCAGTTGGCCCATTGCCCACTGGTCCGTCACAAACTGCAATTCCCAGTACAATCATTGGATCAGTTTCAGGGATTGGGCCACCACCCACCTCGAACTGGTCCACCCTGGTCTGTTTCGGGTTGGGCCAACAGCCCATCGCCTGTCGCCACCCGTCCCGAGCTCAGAAAATTCCTGAAATCCTCTCAATTCTTCCTCGAGTCATAGACCGGTCACTCGTAGTCAACAGGGTGTTTTTAAACAAAAAAGACATTTTAATTTACATTCTAATGTTCTTAAATCACCCTTACCCTGTAATCCTGTGTCTGCTTTAAATTATCCGAATTGGAAAATTGCTATGACCGATGAATATAATGCTCTTATTGATAATAAAACGTGAGAGTTAGTACCCCGTCCATCTGGTATTAATATTATTAGGTCTATATAGATTTTTGCTCATAAGGAAAATTCAGATGGTTCATTTGCCCGACATAAGGCGCGGCGTGTGGGTGATGGTAAGACTCAGCATGTTGGTGTAGATTGTGGTGAGACGTTTAGTTTGGCGGTCAAGCCGGCTACTATTCGCACTATACTTATATTGGTTCTTTCGAAAGCATGGTTGATTCATCAGTTAGATGTAAATAATGATTTCCTACATGGTGATCTCAAGGAAACAGTCTATATGCATCAACCTTTGGGATTTAGGGATCCCAAACATCCTCATTATGTTTGTTTGTTGAAGAAGTCCTTATATGGGCTTAAGCAGTCTCCCCAGGCATGGTATACACGGTTTGCCGACTATGTTTCGACTATTGGGTTCACTCACAGCAGGTCGGATAATTCCTTGTTCATCTACCATCATGGTTCGTCCTTGGCCTATATTCTGTTATATGTGGATGATATTATTTTGACTACCTCTTCCGATGCCTTACGTCAGTCTATCATGACAATGCTCAGCTCTGAGTTTGATATGAAAGACTTGGGGCCTTTGAGTTATTTTTGGGGGATTGTTGTCACTCGTCATGCAGATGGGTTATTCTTATCTCAACGGAAGTATGCAGCTGAGATCATTGAGAGGGCTGGGATGTCATCCTGTAAGTCCACTTTCACTCCAGTTGATACTAAGCCCAAGCTTAGTGATGTGGCCGGCGCACCATACGAGGATCTGACCTGATATCGTAGCCTTGCAAGGGCCCTTCAGTATCTTACATTCACGAGACCTGATATTATGTATGTTGTACAGCATATGTGTTTGTTTATGCATGATCCTAGAGTTGAGCACATGAATGCGCTCAAACGCATCATTCGGTATATTCAGGGTACACTTGACTATGACTTACAGTTATATCCTTCGTCGATGTCTACACTTGTCTCGTATCTGAGATCTTTGATTGAAATTGTCCAAATACCAGGCCATTTCGCCCACGTCTGGTTATTGTATGTTCCTTAGAAACAACTTGGTCTCCTAGTCTGCGAAACGTCAGTCGATGTTGTCCCGCTCAAGTGCCGAGGCTGAATATCGAAGGATAGCTAATGTGGTTTCTGTGATAATATTAGTGCCATCTATCTGTCGGGTAATCCGGTTCAGCACCAACGCACTAAACATATCGAGATAGACATTCATTTTGTTCGCGAAAAGGTTGCTCATGGTCAAGTACGCGTCTGCCATGTCCCTTTCAGGTATCAAATTGCAGACATCTTTACAAATGGTCTTCCCTCGGTCATTTTTGAAGATTTTCGAGCTAATCTCAACGTCCGAAGACCGCCCGCTATGACTGTGGGGGTGTGTTAAATATACTCGATATACATAAGATATACACGTGTATATCCTATGTATATTGGGATGCTCTCGGTTAGGATAGTGTACACGGTTTTGGTCTCCTTATTGTACATGGTTTTGTATAGTTGTAGTGTACCTTAATTAGTCTTGTACGCTTACCATAATTGTATAGTTAGTCTCCAAATAGAATAAGAATTTAGGAGTAGAATATGAATAGGATTCTCCTATTATGAAAATATGTAAAGTGTATATATAGTCTTTCAATTAATGAAAATAATCAAGGGATTATTTCTTTCAAATATTACCCAGCACTTTCCCAGATTCCATGCATATATAGCAGGCGGATTTATGATTTTAAAGTTTATTAGTAGAATGTGTCAATAAGAATTGTCCACTTAAACAACCACAATAATAATTTTTATACTTCTCAAATAAGTTGGACTCGACTATACATACATATATGTATGTATGTATGTATGTATAATCTTCACTGTTTCATTTTAGCTCAACTTAAGTCCGCA